>JBBPCW010251099.1:0-14071 GCA_037974425.1 Phenacogrammus interruptus
TTATTATTAGTAGTAGTAGTAGTAGTAGTAGTAGTAGTAGTATTATTATTATTATTATTATTATTATTATTATTATTGCAATTTCTTTGTTTTTCAGATTGAGAGTCTGCATGTCACACTGGAAGATTATGGAGACAATGGAATTTTTCCATTAGAATATACATATATACACTCGTGTGTGCATTATATTATATTATCCTATTTTGTATTGAATTATAATATATTATATTGTGATTGAAAAATGTTGTGTGGTATCTTATATTGGCTATAAAAAGTAAGAGTAATAGATATTTATGCAACTAAACAAAAATAACAGTTTGTGTGTGTATTCTGTATATTGTCTTTGACACGTAAGCCACTAATCTGGGGTATTAATTTCATTTACATACAGCATTATCTCAGTGACAGAATGATCTTTAAAAAAAAAAAGGAACAAAGATGTGTATAGGTGAGCCAGTTCACCAGCTTGGTGGAAGCTGCAAAACTAAAATGAATTTGAATAAGCATGCAAGATGATGATTAGCAATCACTCAATGTGTTTGGAACACTGTTAATATGTAAGCCTACAATGTAAGACATCTGATAAATTACATATGTTAAACATCATGTACTGCATGTTTATCTACATTTGGTGGTAATGTTTACTTTTACGCCCCTTGAGGCAAAAAAAAAATCTCAATAGGGAAAATATGCTTGCTAATAAATGACCATCTTTACAGATCTATGTTGCTTTTGCTCACTAAATAATGACAGCAGCTAGCAGAAGAGGACACACAATATATGAACAGTCAATATTTTGTGTATTGTGGGAGAATTTGCTCCAGACTCTTGCTAAAAAACCCTCTTTATATGGTTGTCCTGTATTCTGTATTCGGTATATCCCGATAAAAACTGGACCCCTAAAGAAATTGTTGTAATGCAGCAAAATGTGCTAGATTTGCCTGAAAATGTAGATATACGAACAACAGAGCAAATCAAGAAGAAACAAAAAATGTAATGAACGTTTAAAATGCAACACTCAAAATACAAAGTTTCCAACAAAGCGCATCAGAGTGACAAGCAATCTGTCAGTAAAGTTCAGGCTACAGCTGATGTTCAAAGTGTCTTTCTTATTCTCAAATGCATGCCCGAACGCATTCTCGAACGCATGCATCTTCTGATCAAACATCTGCCAAGATCAGGGCTGTTGGATGGCCATAACTGCGGGGGGTTATGAAGTCTGGTGTCTTTTGAGACAGCAAATCAATCGTATCTTGTGCTTGATACGAAGGAACGCTGTCCTGCTGGATTGTGAAGTGTCCACAGGAAACCCATTTGATAGCATGCACCATTATGCTATCAAGTGACTCTTGAGGAGATGATCGGCAGGCACTTGTTTCTTGCAGGGTCTTGATGCCACATAAAGACGTCATTCTGAAGATTCATCCATGGAGAAATGGTAAAAGCTTTTTCATCTGAAAACAAGATGAATGGAACTCTGTGTGCAGGGTATTTTCTCAGTAACTTCTTGGCCCATGCTATTTTGTTTGTAGCCATCAAGTCCTGCACCGCCGCCTTCTTAAAACAGGACAGTTTTAAGTCATGCTTGATGATCTGATGCACTGACATTTAGGAAATTCCAATCTCGCACAAAATCTGTCCGTTCTGTGAGTACCCGGTGCATTTTCCTTGCTTAATAACACCTCATCAACTACATTGTCAGCTTGAGTAGTGCGCGTCTTGCATGCTTTTCCAGAAGAGGATTGTTCAAACACTGCCGGTTTGAACAATCTTCTTATTTAATGACAACAAATACCGGTTTCTGTTCGGAAATTCCTTAACAATTTTTTTGATCCTTAGCTCTTCTACTGTCACAACACTTTGTAATTAAAAATGTGTTGTGTCTGGTAAAAGGCATGTTTGTTTATATTTCACACAAAAAGTGATGACGTATTGATGACGTCAACCGCACATGCACATAGATCTATTTTAAAACCGATGCTTCTAAAAGATTTAATTCTACTACTGTTCCGTTGTTCATATATCTAAATTTTCAGACAAAGTTTTCTTTAGGAGTCCAGTTTTTATCAGGACACAGTGTAGTACTAGTTTACATGAGCAATAAATACCATGGTTTGAAACCTCTAAAGTGCTTCAACATATACAGGTCAAAGTTGCTCTAGAGCATGTAAGCTACAGATGAATATATCAGTGGATAAACCTCCAGACAGGTGTACTATATGATGCAATTAAGCAATTAAAATCATACCTTATTGTAGGCAGATTTTGGATCTAGATAATTACATAGCGGTGAATATTACAGTTGGGCTGCAGTGCATAAAGCCCTCATCACAAAATTGATTGAGATTAGCGGTGTTTAGGTGCTGGTCTGCATTTACAACATTTAGCAGATGCTTCTATCCAAAGCAACTTCTATTCCCTAACTACAAGAGACAGTCTCCCTGGAGCAACTTGGGGTTAAGGGTCTTGCTCAGGAACCCACTGGTGGTATACTGAAGGTAGGATTCAAACCCATGGTCACGAGGCAAATTTCGGTTCAAAACCCAGTGGCACCACTGAGGTTCCTATGAGCAAGATACTCTCCTCACTAGGGCATTAAAGCAAAAGTCGACAAGTAAACTTAGGCACAAGTCGATGCCCCCTGAAAGAAGTCGACTAGTCATGTGTTTTGTCCTCTCTGCCCTCGCTTGTGTACACAATGCAATATCTGCCTCTGACTGGCTTACGCTGATGCACATTCTTGGTTTAAACAATTATTTATAAATTATTACACTTATTTACAATTATTTACACTTCATAAAAGGGGTGGTGCCATTGGCGTTAGGGGAACATAAACACAAGACCAAAACAAGATGAGAGACATGGCAGCAGAGAACACATACACACATCACATGTGTGGAGATACTTCCTTCTAGACCACACAAACAGCACGGTGACCTGCACAACCTGCAAGTCGGTGTTAAAGTACAATAAAAGTAGGAGCGTTCTGCTTGGCATCTGAAACGGCTCAGTTAGCTAACAAGGCTAACGCTAGCACTGCAGGGAGTCATCCAGTCTGTGGCTGCCGCGGCTTAAGCTGTTCCCACTTTCTGTTGTACTTAAATTTACCAGAAAATTCGAGGCATTAGCCTTTGTTTTGTTTTGCTTAATTGTCATGTTGACTGTTGATGTTACAGAGATCTTTAATAAAAGTTGCTAAATGCGTGTGTGATAAGGTCATCAAATGACTAGTCAACTCGACTTTGTTGACGGATAAGTCAACTTAAAGAAAAGTCGTTAATGCCCTAGTCCCCACACACTGCTCCCCAGAGGCCATTGTTAGCTGCCCACTGTTTCAACCAGATCAATGAGTTAAATGAGGAGGACAAAGTTCACACTGTGTGGTGTGTTCATGTATAACAAATGGTTGAGTTGCTTTTCTAGTGTAACTACCGCAGTTTGTAGTTTACTATGACAATTCATGTTCGTTTTCTTTTGTCACAGTGACATTTGTATATATCTTTTTGCCCAGATTTGAATAACATGACTGACTTCTCAAACCTCTGACCTTTCTGTAGCACTTATTTCAAAGCAATTTAGAAATTATTTTATTTCCTGTAGCTAATCAGCAATTCTGCGAGATAGCTTTAATATGTAGTCTACTATAATTAAGTTTCATTTTAATATTGAATTCATATACTGACATTCGGATGCTTACCGTAAAATGCTAACATTGGCCTTTTTCATTTTTCTGCTTCATAATTCATGAGGTCAAGAATGTTTGCTCTTCTATCACACCCAATGACATTAAGGTACAGCTGTACCCTACAGCATACTGTCATGGTTGCCTCGCCTTCTCCCCGTACACACCGCTCCCTATCCCCTGAATATTAGTTATCTGTCTCGCTTCTCCTTTCTTTTTCGTTCTTCCATCACTTCGCGTCTGTCCCCTCTGTCCCGATTCCCATCCAGTCCTCCCTTCCCCTTTCCTCCCTTGCTCCCTTTCTAGTCCCCACGTCTCATTTGTACCACTCCCTGTCCTTATTGCTTTCACCTGTCCCTCGTTTCCTCTCTATTATTTAAACCCCAATCCGACCCCAGTTCCCTGTGTCCGTATTTGTCTGTGAATGCATGTCTGTGTCCCACTGTCTTCCTCAGCTCTGTGTTCCATGCCTTCATGTTCATGTTCTGTGTTTTCTGTTCATTTTCGTTGCAGGCTCATGCTTCTGGAAGTATCTGATGTTCTGCCCTCCGCGTTCTGTTTTCGCGCTGGATTCTGAGTTCACCATGTTGGTCCCTCGCTGCTCAGCGAGCTCTTGTTTCTGAGTTTATATGTATTGTGAGAAGCACAAGCCTTGCCCTTTGTTTTGGTTATTCTGTTCTTTTGTTTTTGGTTTGTTTTTGGTTGTGTCCTGAGTCGGGTTATTCCTCTGTTTCTTGTTGCATTTCTGTTTAAGTTTCTTGTGAGCATTAAACCTCTGTTTCGTTTAGCCCTGGTGTCCTCCCCTTCCCTCTCACCACCCATGCCATGACACATACAGACTATCTACCAAGCTGACTCCAAGTTAGGACAGCAACCGTCTGGGAATGCCAAGCCTGTTCAGCCCAGTCCATATGAAATAAAATCCTACTGTAGAAGGACAGGCAGTGCCCTAACCTCTTTCTAATGCTAGGATTAAAATATTAACAACTCAACTTTATTCTGATTTTTTCATTTTCCTGGAAACAGCTCCAGTAATATTTGATTTATCTGTTACAACTTGGTAAGTTACATTTCAGAAATCTCTATAACTGTCCAGTGTGCTTCATCTTATCAGGGGTTATCACGGTCCTGAAAAGTCATTCAAGGCAACAAAAATAAAATTAAAATAAAATAATAATAAAAAAATTCTGTTGTGATTATCTGTCATTGCAGCACATATATTTCATTCTTACTCCTTACTAAAAAAAAAACATGAATGGTCCATGTGCAGTACCTCCTCCTCACTGCCCATATAAGCCTAACCCAAATAAAACCCTTATGTGGCAACTGATAGTTAACCATATGCAGGGTTTCCATTAGGTGACCCAATACATTACTGTCAAACAAAAAGAACAGGTCGCCTTCAAAGTCTGGAAGTCAGTAGCAAAACCAGTTACTGACAGAAGTTAACAAGATTCCAAGGTGAGTCCATCCTCCATCTTTTTTTTCTTAGATATACTAAGTTCCACCTAAAATAAACAATTCACAGACACTGACAAAAATGTATGGTTAACAGTTAAATGGATTGCAGATCTGACAAACACACACACATATATACATATTTAGTTAACTGCTAAGTTAGTTAATTGCTAGCCAAATTAATCCACCCACAAATGTGTATATTGGTTGTACTGAAATTACCAATTGATATGATTTAATATTCGAATTAAATATCAATATTTTACATTTGAGTTTTTCATATTAATTCAGGCATCATGGGAATTCTCTGCATTAAAATAAATTTCTAACAGATGTTTGGTGATGTATACGGAAGAAAGGAAGCATTACAGGAATTACACACATTTTCAGAAATACTCAACAAATTGCAGAAGTATCATTTTTGTACAAAATAACTGGAGATGAGAATGCTTCGTTTTAGTGTCGAGTTTCTTGTTGGGTAGAGTTTCTGTATTTTTGTCCTGTTTTCTGCTTAATTGCACAGTGTAGAGATTCTCTTTCTTGTGAAAAGGTCTATTTCGAGGGGGAATAAAAATGTATAACAATATTACTTTTAGTACTTTTTCTGCTAAATAGTTTGTAAAACCATAAGGACATTAGAACAAATAAAATTATTTTATACAAAACCTGTCCTGACCTCTCTGCACTCTAAACTGGAGAGCTGAGAAAGCCCCAGAAGGAAGGAGTGGTGATGAATATGCTAGGACATCTGTAAACTTTATGAGATATGTGACCTATCAAATACAAAATAATAACTGTCCCCTGCAGCTTGCAAACTTCGTTAAGTGTCCTGTGAACTCTAGAACTCTAAATTTAAAAGCTTTACTGTTGGTCTTGTATTACTCCCCATGCAATATATATCAAATCTAAAACTGGTTCTGTTTTTAATGTCACCCACTGAAAACTCAGAATACTAGAAAAGACCTTCAGGGCCAACTTAAGATCCCTGAAACCCTTTATAAGGCTGTCTGGTGTGGTTTAAATAGTGGTGTGCACAGTGAGCAGGCAATACATATAGAAACCTTTAACAAGGATTACTGAAAAGAAAGTAAAAAAGCAAGATTTGTCTGTATGGCTGACATTTTGCAGATTCATTTTTGAGTACATTTAATTCTAAATCTACAGTCAATCACACTATGATTTACCAAATCATATGTCAGCACTATGATCCTCCTGAAGACAGATTACATGACATTTACTACCTGGATAGGAGCAGGCTGGGATATCATGACTTGCCTAGAGGTGTACATTGGGTAATTAGAGAAATATAACTGTCAGATATAGTTTCAAGTTACATGTTTACACCCGCAGGGTGTTTTGGTTACTGATGGCTAGGATGCTTGTGTGTGCTGCTGAATGACATTTAGTGAAATGATAAGATTTTCCATTTACATCCAATTTCTGTAGACACAAAAAATACATGGAACACAAACATTATCAACTTCTAAAAAATATGGTTCACTTAAAAGGCTTTGATTCTGCAACTTCCTGCAATTTTCCACAATATATTGTTGTTCAGCATGCAGGTAGCAATGTGTGGAGGGAACCTATTTGTATCTGAACTTACATGTATCTCCCTCAAATACATTCGGTGCTCTAAACTGGAATGAAAATGTACTGGTGCCACTACACCAGGATGGTCAGCAGAAGAGTGAGGTGGTCGTGGCCTACTGGGTAGGATATTTGCCTCTGAACCAAGAGGTCTTGGGTTCAAATCCTACCTTCAGTATACCAGCACTGGGTTCCAGAGCAAGACCCTTAACCCCAAGTTGCTCCAGGGAATGGGAGTTGCTTTGAATAAAAGAATCTACTAAATGCTGTAAATGTAAGGAGCAGACGTTTGTGCACTAAAGATGGCTTTTCTCTTTATTTAGGGCACAGAAAATCCTTTATTTCACATTTCAGACATGTCAGTGTCAGTGGAAAATGATGTTGCTGAGAGAGGTAAGTCACAGTCACAGCTGTTTTTTTCCCTGTTTTCACTCAAGATGGGTTGATTGACAATCTTGGGCAACATGAAAAAATAGTTAATGTTTTTGTCTTGTGTGATAAACTAACACATGTAAGTTTGACACAAAAAAGAATGGACCTAGTAGAGGGTGGACCAACGGTGGACCAATGGTCATTAATAATATACATCAAACATTCCATGCTATATACAGAAATAGATAGATACATAATCAATGGAGTGTGCAACTACAACTGTTTAGAATAACACATACAAGTACATCTTTTCACCTCCTCATTCTAACATAACCAGTGGAAATCAAGAAAAGGTCCAGGGTGCCTGGAGTTATGATTACACAATATGTAAAGGAGCTCCCACCAGGAAAAAACACCCCAGATTTCACCAGAAAGCCCATCGCTGTGACCATTCAAGAGGGTAAGAATATTCTTTTGGATTTTTGTCAAAATTTTCTTCACTTTTGTTCATTTATTTTGCATTGAATAATCCTAATAAAATCGTTTAATGCTACATTCTGAATGCTACATTTTTTTTAACAAAAAACTTTTTTAAAAAAAAACTATTTTTTGCAGTGCAGCACCCAATGATCTGCCCATGTGTCTTTCCTAGGGTGCGCACTGAATTAGCTAAAGCAAAAATTACCAGTATTTTTCTTTTTCTCCAGGTGATATGACTTTGCCATTCAGGCTAATTGCTCATTCTTAATTGTTTTATTGTGTTTTTTCTTTCCAGGTAAAACGGCTATATTCAGAGCAGTAGCCACAGGAGACCCAGAGCCCACCATCTCTTGGGCAGCCAACAAACAAGACACTTCTGACCCAGAGAAATACACAACAAAATATAATGAGAAGACCAGAGAATACATTTTAGAGGTTAATAATACTTATTAGTAGCATGGTTACGTATAAATGACATACATATTTTTGCAAATATCAGGTAAAAGACTGCTTAATAGTGAAAAATGCATCTCTCTCATAACAGATAGCAAATGTATCTGCAGAGCAAGCGGACACTTACAAATGTTTTGCCACAAATTCATTTGGGAAAGCTGTTTGTACTGCTTCCCTGACTGTTATTGAAGGTGAGAAATCATTTCATAGCAAAAAGCTGGAAAAAATGTACAATGGTGCTATTGCATATTCCATAATACTGCTATACCCTTACTGTGGCCATTCTCTCCCCTTCAGGTGGATTCAAGAAAAAGAAAAGTACGTTCTCCAAATGTAAACTGAGCAAATCATGTTTGGATTAACAATGAAAATGTGTTGTTTTATACATATTTGTTTCATGTCTTCTTAAAATTTGTCTCTTTTTCAGACAATTCCGAAAGTACTCCTGAAGACTTCAGAAAGATGCTCAAGAAAACAACGTAATGCATCAGTTAACTTTGTTTATTAAGCTCTTCGCCAATAGGTGTATACCCAATCCAGAACTACACGTCTGCATTACAGAAATAGCTCAGTTCCCATCAAAGTATTTTTATGCTTATTTTGATATATCACATAAAAGCTTGCGTGATCATTTTACATGAACTGTTTGGACAGTAAATAAAAAAGTGAAACATGTATTCAGTAAAAAGCAATTTGATTGATGAAGATTTAGATTAGATTTGCATGCTTTCTCGGTCTTGACTTGAACTGTATTGTCATTAGTTTATTAGTTTATATTTTTCTCCTTCAGTACTATGTAAAATGTTTGGAAAGGCTTTAGATCTGAATTATTAACGCTAGAAATACAAAGATTGTGGTTTTCAAAAAGCATGATCATATTTACTGATTTACATCCAGAACTGTGAAGAAAAGAAAACCAAAACCAAAGAAAGAAGGAGAGGTTGACCCAAAGTTTTGGGAGGTGCTGCTGAGTGCCAATAAGAATGACTACGAGCGCATCTGTCGTGAGTTTGGCATAACTGATTTCCGCTGGATGCTGAAAAAACTGAACCAGATGAAGAAGGAGAGAGAAGAAGAACAGGAAAAGGTATAAGTAGCTTCAGATTTTTGATAGTACTTGTCCTCCCTGAAACAATTTAAAGTTAATTGGCCTTTAAGACAAGGTCCTACATTTGCTTATGATGTATTTCTGCAAAAAAGCCAAGCTTTCTTTTTACAGTTATCCTTTTCTCACTCTAACCTCTGAATGAGGCTATTTCTCTGGCATTTCTTATTATTTTGAGCTTTGGCATGCATTGCAATATGTACCCACACACCCAAGCTGCCTTATTCCCTTTTATTATACTGTAACATAGTATTTCTAGTAATACAGTTACAGCTATCACTGCAGTCATGTTGCAATGTTTTGCCAATACTTTACTGTGCAATTCTGAGCAGCACAGAGGTCAAGTTGTTTTGAGTATAGCTGGAGACAGTTACATTTTTTTATTACACTTGCATCTTTAGTTTGCAAACTATGACCTCTGCATCTACTATAACTTTACAGGTTGTTGAAAAAGTTGAAAACACAAAACAGATTGAGGTAAAAACAAATGGAAATGCTGAATTTGAATTTGATATGAAGCTCAGAGATCCCAACAGCAAAATTTACCTCTATAAGGTGAGATCAAAAGACAGCATTGACGGTGAGAAGATACCGAATATATTTTTAACATACAAGAAGCTTCAGTGAATCCTTTAATGTTCTTATATATTTTAGGATGGTGAGACACTTGAATATGGCGATGGCACTGATGACTCTTCCAAACACAATATGAGGAAAACTGGCGATAAATATACCGTTAGCATCAATAATCTTGGCCTACAGGATGCTGGGCTATATCAGGTTGATGTTGAGGATACCAATATTTTTTCTACTGACCTGACGAGTAAGTCCTTTCATTTTACAGCAGCATGTAGGGATGGTCAAAGATTATATTTTAATTGCTGTAGCAAAAATGAGGAAGCAAGTTTAAGATGCCCAATGCAATAACAACACAGAGGAACAACAGCTTATTAGGCAGGTGGTTATAAATTGGCTCAGAAATGTTGTTGTAATTATGCCTGACCCTTTTATACAAATGAGGGTTTGTTATATTGTGGCACTGCGTAATTATAACCAGTCATGATTAATTCTTTCCTCAGTTCCTGATGTGGAATTTGATTGCATGCTGAAGAATGTTAAGGTCTTAGAAGGCCAGGATGCTACGTTTGAGTGTGTCCTGTCTGGTCCTGTTCCAAAACTCACCTGGTGTGCCAATGATGTGTCTATTGAACATGGGGGCAAGCACAACATTACTGTTTCAGAGGATATGACCACTCACAGATTAGTGATAAAGAAATGTCAACCAGAGGATAAGGGCATCTATACAGTTATTGCTGGGATCAAGTTCAGCAAAGCCTCCTTGACTGTGGAGGGTAAGTTTGATGTTGTTATTTATCAACTGATCAGTTGTACCCGGAGTGTTAAAACATTTCACGTATACAACACCAAGTATGTTCTACATCTAGATGATCCAAATGCCCATGGGAAGGGCCAGAGTGGTGCAGGCAATGCTGATAATCTGACCGGACAACTGGCAGCCAAAGGCCTGGCTGAGACAAACACTGGAGCCAGAGCCGCTGGAGGGAATTATAGTGGTCAATCTGGGTTTGGAGAAGGGACTGGAAATGAAACCAAAGGTGATAAATGGGGACATCATGGAAAAGAAAAAGATGGGTCAGAAAGAGAAGGACTAGGAAGAGATGGATTAGGAGCTGATGGACATGACAGGGACAGAATTGCCACGGATGCTTCACTTGCTGGAAAAGGTGTGTACTGTTTTGCAACACTATCTGTCCCAGACCACGGCTCCAATACCAATGATGAAATGACAGGCAGACACACCAAACAATCCAAAAACTGGTTAATATGCCAACCCAGGAAGCTACTGAAGTTGTTACTGACTAAGCAGAGCATATCTTCATGTTAGACATGTTAGACTTAACAAAACTTACTTGTTGATCCAAACCAGTAAAATTCAGTACTGTATATATTACTGAGAGCAATAAAGGCAAACTAATAACAGAAACACTGCAATGCAGTACCAAGAATTGCTAGTAAGTGTTGATTATGATATGTATAATGATTATTTGTACTGTAGATGATCCGCTGTTTTTGACCAAGATGTCAGACACATATGCAATCCGTGGCCAAACTGCAGAACTGATCTGTAAGCTGAACTCTGATAAATATGATGGCATCTGGTTTAAAGATGGGCAAAAGGTGTGTTTTCATAAATAATGTGCTTAATTTCAGTAAACCACTTATTTTCTCACTTTCGTGTTCTTCTATCTATCTAATTTGTTTTGGTTTTTGTGGAACTTTTTTTAATTAGCTCTCCTCAAAAGATGGAATAATCATATTTAAAGATGGAGGTACTCATAAATTGAGTATTAAGAGTTGCAAAGATTCGGATGCGGGTCAGTATCAGTTTGAAGTTAATGACTACAAGGATTCCGCCATGTTGGCAGTTGGAGGTAACAGATCAACAGAAGTTCCTTTTTTAACTAAAAGCATGGAGGTCATCATTAGCAATGATCAATAGTTTCTAAATTTCTGCAAATTTCCAAATTTCAGATGCTCCAGAATTTGACCCTGATGATTTGCACAAGTTTTCCACTCCTGTGGTAGTGAAAGCAGGTCAATCTGCATCTTTTAAGATGTCATTTTCACCCCAGCCCTCACTGGAGATCAGATGGTTTAAGGAAGGTTTTGAGCTCATGGATGGTGGTGGAGTTAGAGTGGTGAAGGAACCAAATCACAGTCGTCTCGTCATAAAAGACTGCTTGAGGAGTGATTCTGGAGAAATTAAGATCCAGCTTAAAAACTTGTTTGGGACTGTTACTGCCTTATCCAGACTGACTGTGCTCAGTAAGCATTTATTTTTTTATTTTTAACATTCTTTGCCATCAACATAACAACTTAATAAATATCATCATCTACCTGTATTCATCAACAGGCAAGCCCAGTCCACCAAAAGGACCAGTAGAACTGATTGACAGTGCTGACCCCGTCATTGAACTTAAATGGAACCCACCAAATGATGAGGGTGGCTCAAAAGTGACAAATTACATAATTGAGCGCCAACAGGTAGGGCAGAGTTCATGGAATAATGTGGGTGATGTGTCAGGTGATCACACGACCTTCAGAGACAGGAATGTGTCCCATGGCAAGAGGTACATCTATCGCATTTATGCTGAGAACCCTGAGGGCATCAGTGATCCACTGGAAACCGGGAGCATTATGGCTGGCAGTTTTTGTAAGAGGCTAAATATATTTTGAGTTAACTGAAAATATGGAAAACTATCTTTGTTAAAAAGCAACTATAATCCACTGTATGACAGCATCCAAAATTATAATTATAGATTAATTATAATTATAGATTAATTATAGGTTAATTATAGAAGGTCACTCATTTTATTAAAAAATTCCTTTCATGTATATTATAGCCATGCAATGAATGTTAATATATTTCAGTGTTCCCTGGACCGCCATCTACTCCTATGGTGGTAAATGCATTCAAGAACTGCATCAATCTAGAGTGGACTCCTCCAGAGAAGAACAGAGGAACAAAAATTCTGGGTTATCAATTGGATAAACGCAAAAAAGACACAAACCAGTGGATAGCTTTGAACTCTGCTAATGAGCCTATCAAAGGTATTTATCCTGAACAGTACACACACCGGAGGTCATACTTCAGAGTAGAGCTGAAAGAATTACTCACCCTTATCATTGATAACTGGTGACAAATGTTTGTATTTTCCATTGGTGCAGTAATTCTCCAGAACATAGCTACAGTTGGGAAATATTTTTTTGATCTCCTGCTGAAGTTTGTTGACTTCCATAAAAAAAAATCAGCAGTCTCTAACTTTAAGTAGTTTCATGTTTATGGAATGAGACAGAATATCGACCAAAAACCAAGAAAAAACATGTGTTCAATAGAAAAATAAAAGACAAGGTGATGGAAACCTAGCTATATAAGCCTTAAGAAACGTAGCTATATTGGAAAAGATACACCTTTTGGTCTTGCGTAACAGTTGGGATTTGTTGTGATGGACTAGAAAACAGCTATTAGTATCTGCTCACACAGTCACCACATACATAGTGATAGACAATAAAGTTAAATGGCAATTACAGAATTGTTATTATGAAAATGAAGATACTTAAATTACCATGAATGTACTAAAATATTCCCTCTATCCTCACTCAGGACTAAAGTATGCAGTGAAGGAGGTGTCTGAAGGATCAGAATATGAATTTAGAGTGGCGGCCATTAATGCCTCTGGAGTTGGAGAACCCAGTGGCCCCTCTTCGATGGTCTGCGCAAAAAATCCTAATAGTAAGTTGCCATCAATACAGTAGCCATCCTGCCATATTATGCACCAAGGTCATCTCACTACTTCATATACTCTACTTCTATAACCTCTAACGGTGAGATGCAGAATCAAGCCATATCACAGGGTGGCTGGTGTTTAGGGAGTTTTGTCTGCGATCAGAAGATAGTGGGTTTGAATACTATGACTGCTAGTGGCACAACTGAGGTACCTTTGAATAAGATAGCATCCCCACATACTGCTTCAATTGGTGAATCGGTGAAATGCAGATAAAGCATTTCACATTTGCCATGTTGTGTTCATGCACCACACCATGCTTTACTGATTCTTTAACTGAGCAGCTCATAAAATTATATGCCTTGTGTAAAAGGGAAATATGCTAACACATTTGCATCTTTTAAACAGTGATGGACAGGTTTAAACTTAGAGTTAGAACTCTTCTTCAGATATCTACGGATCCCTTGAATACAATTTTTCCTGATTCACCCTTAAATTCTCAGATCAGGTCTGTCTTTAAAAGGCACAATTTCAGTCATCATCTTTCAAAATAACTCTTTTGAAATTTATATATATACACTACCGGTCAAAAGTTTTAGAACACACCAATGTTTCAAGCTTTAT
>JBBPCW010251177.1:0-14058 GCA_037974425.1 Phenacogrammus interruptus
GTGTGTGTGTGTGTGTGTGTGTGTGTGTGTGTGTGTGTGTGTGTGTGTGTGTGTGTGTGTGTGTGTGTGTGTGGGGGCGTGTGTGTGTGTGTGTGTGTGTGTGTGTGTGTGTGTGTGTGTGTGTGTGTGTGTGTGTGTGAGTAACGTTATGGACACCTGCACTACTCTAACTGGATCCACACTCCACATGGAGGAGCTCTAAACTCAGCAGATGTAAATAAATAATGATCTCAGTCTGAAAGCGATCGGTCCACGTCTTATGAAGAGAAGATATCTTAACATACGTCTGAAGACACCTGCTCCCCTCCGCTACAGTCCGTACTCTCCTCGGAAGACATACGGTCATACAGTACTGTGCAAAAGTCATGCCCCCCCCCCTTTATTTCTGTCTATTTAGCTTTGAATCACCTCATTAGTGCAAAAACACTGTTTACATTCTCAAACTGTCTTATCTTTGTCATATTGACTAGATTAGATGAAAGACACAGGAACAAATGTTTTACTGTGACAGGCTACAGTGTGTCTAAAGATACAAGGAGCCTAGATAAAGGAGTTACAACCACTCAGCATTCAGCACCACCCATATACTGATCACCGCCTGATCATCTGGAGTCATCTGCTCCTGGTTCTTCACTAGTTCAGGACTTCAGTTAGAGGCTCTTTGTTCTATTTGATTCATATGTAGGTCACTGTATGGCTTTACAAACAAAAACGTTCCTCTGAAATTGGTCAGTGTCTTTGAATGTCCTTCAGGAAGCCTGGAGACCTGTTCATCAAGACTGTATTAAAAATACAAGAAGGTCTGGATCTTGGGAAGCAAAATGAAGAAGTGGGAGGTGCGCCAAGACTTTTGCACAGCACTGTGGATGTTGGGACATGGCTGTGAGGATTTGATTACATTCAGCCACGAGAGTATTGGTGAGGTGAAATATAAAACTGATGCTCAGCAATGCCACAGGACCATCTGCCAGGTTTGCATGATGTGTGAATCGTGTAGAACATCCCAAAGGTATGAAGAACCTTCACATAACTTCCTTGTCAGTTGAAGGGTTCTTCCAAGAACCTTTACATCACATCATGAACTTTTACACACTAATGAGGTTCATTGGGGAACCAAAAATGGTTCTTCTATGGCAGCACACAAAGAATCTTCTGGATGTTTAAAGGAGACCTTGCTGATCAATCCTGGATCACAATTATCATTCCAAAGGTTTTGGATGAAGCGCCATCATTCCAGAGACTCCACAGCCCAGCACTGGGGGGTTTATACCCTCTAACCCATAGACACAGAGACCTTAGCGTCATGTGAGCCCTATTCTGTTGGCCTGTGGAGATACAAGCTGTGTGTGATCTCTTTCAATGATGGAGGAACCTTAAAACAGCTCAGAAGAAGATCTGTCTGGAGATGCTGAAAACAGCTGGTAGTTAATGAGGGCGCTGGTGCTGGTAGTTGAACTATGACCATCTATCAGGTTCCACAGCTGGTCAAATAGGTCAAGATTAGGGCCAAGACCAGCTGAATGATCCAGCACTGAGAGAAGCTCGATCCAAGCCCAAGAAAACTTCCCTCATGTTGAGTAGAGAGAGTCCCCTACAGGCTAAAACAACACATTACAATCTCTAATATTAAGAATCAGAAAACTTTATTGATCCTGGAGGAAATTGCTTATGTTACGACACACAGAGATAAGCACAACATAAAGTCTAAATAAAAGACTGCATTTAACCCCATTCACCAAATGAAGCAGCGGGCAGCCAGCAACACAGCGCCCGGGGAACAGTACCTTGTTTAGGAAAACCTCAGTTGTGCCACTAGTGATCCAGGAAATCTACGACCTTCTGATCACAGGGAGAACGCCCCGACCACTAATCCACCAGCTGCCCGTTTATGAAATACTGTAAACCAACGCCCTGTAATTCCACCCGAAATTGAGAACCATAAATAACAGCCTTCGACGAGGATGGGATTCGAACCCACGCGTGCAGAGCACAATGGATTAGCAGTCCATCGCCTTAACCACTCGGCCACCTCGTCCCGTAGAAACAGGGCTGGATGAGTTCGTTGTGGAGTTTGGACGAACCGGAACGGAGATTGTGATCCAGACCTTCTCGTCCAATATCAGTGTCTGTCCTCATAATTGCTCTACAGAATGAATGGAAACAAATTCCCACAGAAACTCCAAAATCTTGTGGAAAGCCTTCCAAGAAAAGTGGAAGCTGTTATAGCTGCAAAGGGTGACCAACTCCATAATAAAGTCTATGGGTTTGAATGCAGTATCATTAATATCCTTGTTGGTGTAATGGTCAGGCGTCCCAATACTTTTGTCCATATAGTGTACATACACAAATGTTGGGGTATTCATATTATTGGTTAAGGGAAAAACAAACAAACTTAAGTTAAGTGATTTACTAGTAACACAAACAGTGTTTTGGAGGGGTTTTTTTTTAATATTATTACATTAGTAGACAAGTAATATTAACATACATGAGTGGTGATATTTCACATGGTATTAAATAATATGCGAACCATTTTTTAAAATAACTATATGACTATTTGAAAACTTTATTATTAACATTCGTTGGAAGCATAAATGATGGAATCTTGTGTGCATTCTTTGTGCAAAAGAACAACAGTGGTTTGAAATAAATGCAGTCAATCTATAAAAATACAGAACTTTGATACGCTGTTGGAGTACAGAAGTAACATGGATGTGTTTTGTGCATAAAGATGCATGAGAAACGTGTAAATGTGCATAACATATATAATAATGTATTTGAATTTTCCAGTATTTAAGTTTGCTGAAAAGGGTTGGTATCAGTTCACGTCCAGCAAAAAAAAAAAAAAACACAAAACGTGCTAATCTGTTAAACCATGTACTTTTTATTTTAACAAGCATTTCATGATTTTTATTTACTTTTTAACATTTAACCGTGCATACCCTTATTTTCAATTTAGTGTGTAAACAGAGTGGGTCTGGGTCTGTACAGCCTCAGATTTCATTGTAGAGATTGTAATTTATTTACAGTGGAGGTGAATAGAACCCGGTGTTAACACAAGTCTAATAATCGAGAAAAAACAATGGAGAATCTGAACTTAATCACTTTTCTTTAGGGTACATTTCGCTTCACAATGCCCTGCATGTATCCCTGGGTTTAGTTTTTGAACCAGAAGCGTCTCGAAACTCAGGTAGAACATTGCAGGTGTTGCAACCATAACCACTTCATAGTCAACTTTCTGTAAAGAGCTTTTAAATATAACATAAAAATTGTACAGTTCTCAGTGAAACCTAAGTTTTTTTTCTCACCCGGAATAAAGTTTATTTTTCTTTTCTACAAAATGTTTCTTTATATTTTTCTTTTCTAGAAAATTCGAGATAAGAACATTTGGTTTTCCTAATTGGGAATTATTCCGCTCCACCTTAAGAGCTGCAGTGGCGGCGGTGGGGCGGCCGGGCGCGCGGGGCAGTGCGGCGGCCGGCGGTTTTAAGGTGGATCGGAGCGGCAGAGACTCGGGAGACACGGGCTGGGGCGCGTTGACCGGCGGAGCGGATTTCGGCAGCGCGACGATGGCGGAGGAGGAGCGGATCGCCCAGGCAGAGAAACTCAAGGAGACGGCGAATAATCACTTTAAAGGTAAAGCCGACCGGGCGCCGCGGGAAGCGGGTTGTTTTGTTTTTGCGGGCCGGAGAGAGATGCGCCGCGGCGGTGTGGTTCGCGCTAGCCGGGATGGTTAGCTTTTAGCATCCGCCGCCTGAGCCTCGAAACTGAGCTAATACAAATAATTTAAACTTCACAAACGCGTCAGAAAAACTGCTCTCTGTGTGCGTTTCGCTTCGGAACCCACCCTGCGGCCTGCCGACCCTGCAGAACCCGGGTTAGAGGAGCTCCGAGGCGGTGTTAGCCGGTAGGCTAACTACGTCATGCTGGGGGGTCGGTGAATTAGCCTAACCGGCTAGCAGCGCTGGGACCCAGGGATCTGAGTCGACTCATTCGAACTATTTATTTCAGTGAATCAAATGTTTCATTCCTTGATTTCCCATTCATTGCTCCATAGAACTGGAAAAGTAAAGTTCCCCCTTATAGTTACCTGTGAAAATACCACAACACACAGTGTAAACAATGTGAAATTCGTTCTCTGTATTAAACCCATTCATCTAGTGAGGCAGTGACAAATTTTCACTAGTGCGATATTTACTGTTCGTATACAGGGCATCTTCAAATAAGTGTAAAGAGAAGGGAAAAACACAAAAACGAGCCCAAATGTAACCCCATCAACATGTAACAAAAACACATGACGTATTTGAAAATTAGAGTGGGAGAAATACCTTGTTAACACAAAAAGGCGTGCCTGTTGTATTTAATCTTATGTATGGGAGAAGACAATAATACTGACTATTCAGAGAGGAAAAATGGATGTTGGAAGCTGGGTATGGATAATTAAACTATTGCTGGTACACGCCTTTACAGTCTTACGTGGAAAGCACTGTCACTGTCATGCAGTCCAACAAACTTCAGACTATTTTCGACCTGACTGATGGTGGGAAGTGCTGGAAAAGTTTCTCAAACGGTTCAGTTGGTGAATCGGTTCGACTGATGTAACCAAGATTCGGTTCAAATGAACGAATCTTAATTCCAGATTGAGACTCAGAAATGAAATAAAACCAGAATATAAACACTACAAATACATGTTAAGGGCTGTTGTGGATTAGTGGTAATGAGCTCAATTAGCTTAATGGGTTTAATGAATAAATCTTCATGTCTTTACACAACTTGTGCACCATGCTTGTCATTCATTCGTCAGGAGTGATTTTTCTGGCACTTTTTTCCTTTTTATCTCTTAAGTAACACCTCGACACGAAGCCACCGTGTGTTCTGAGAAGCACAGCTCAGTAAAAAATACGTTTTCGGCCTTTATAATAAAGTTACTGCAGTTTAAGTTTCAGGACAAGGTGAGGGATTAGCCGGCTAGCAGGGTTAGCCAGGTTAGCCTCACTGTTTCCACAATAAGAGTCACTGATTAGTCAGTATTGTTCTCTTGAGTCATGTCTATTTATATCAACATCCTATCTATATACTGAGTGTTTTTCTTATCTATACTTCTGACAATACGATATTGAATATTTCATTATTCAACATTGTATTGTCAGAAGTATAGACAAGATGCAACTTTATTTATCCAGAGGGAAATTCTGACATAATTAGCATGATCAGTGCAGCAAGAAAGAGTAAAAGATAAATAGAAAAAATAAGAAGACAATAAATAATAGTGCAACACGTTAACAGGAACATTAGTGTAATAAATAACAGTGTAACACACATGGCTGTGTGTAAAGATTGTGTATTTTATCAGCAGATTAATACACAAAATGGTTTGTGAAAGTATCTTTGTGTTAATTTGATAAATGCAATAAAATAGCAGCAGATGATGATGGAGTGAGATTACCATATTTCATTTGTCCTCCTTCAAACAGAGCCTCATTTTCCTTTTCCCTGTACAGAGACAAAAACTGTTTTTCAGTTTAAATTAAATTTCATCATTAACCTAGAGTACAAAAATTGACACGACCATGTCAGTTTTGGGGGGGAAGGAGACAGGCTGTTTTACTCATCGTTGAAGTTCTGTCTAACATATTACAAAATAAAAGTTCTAGTAACATCAAACCATATTCTAATGGTTGTTTCTACATTAAAGTTACATTTGTTAACTAAAACATAATTAACAAATTATCTTCAACTGTGCAACCGTTTTAAATGAGAAGTACTTTAAATGAGAAATAAAAAGAAATGAGAATGAATGTTGTAGGCTGCAAAGTGCCTAAAGATACAAGGAGTCTAGATAAGAGTTCTAACTACTCAGCATTCAGCACCACCAGTATACTGATCACCACCTGATCATCTGGAATCATCTGCTCCTGGTTCTTCACTGGTTCAAGACTTCAGTTAGAGGCTCTTTGTTCTGCTTGAATGATTCATACGTAGGTCACTGTGTGTCTTAAACAAAAACATTCCTCTGAAACTGGTCAGGTTCAGGGACTGGACTGAAAGAGAGTCTTTGAAATTCCTTCAAGAAGCCTGGAGAACTGTTCCTCATATGTGAGTGTGTATATGTTCATATATTTGTGTGTGTATATGTATGTAACATAGGTGAGGTAGTAAAATGTAATAAACATAGGACAAATAAGCAAATTCCTTCACATAATGATCTAAATGAGCTCCACCGCTTAGCTGTGATCTCGTGAGATGAATCAGAAGATTACTTTCACTTTGGCTCATCTTAACAAGCACAGTGTACCTTTTCAGAGTGTAAATAAATAATGGGCTCATAAAATAAAGGGACTTTTATTTCACCCGCCTGAAGAGTGTAAGAGCATTAAGCTGTTAAACATAAACAGAGAATGTGAATTATCAGTGTGGTGTGTATCTTTTTGTGATGTCTGAATCAGAGGTCACTTCGTTTCTCCTGCAGGAACTGCAGGGGTTGTTTCACATGTAAACAAGAAACTGGTGCTTAAAGATGTGGACAAGGAAAGCTCCTGAAACATGAATGTGGCCTTCACTGATTTAAGCTGTAGTTACATCTAAAGATGCACCACATATATTCTGTTAATCATCATCACAATACTGATTTTTGATATGCAAATGAGTCTCTAACCAATCAGAGTTTCTTACAGTGTGACCAATCATAGCTCCAGTTATTGGATGTTCTGAAGAATCAAGTTCTTTGTGGAATCCAACTAAAGTCCAATTAGTTTTATCTTTAACCATTTAAAAGCACTGATTGGCTTAGGTGCTTTTAAAGGGTCCATATTCATTTATTATATACTTAATTTATTTCTTCTGGCCTTTAATGTTTGTGTACCAGAAAAACTTCATAATTCATCCTAATTCAATTTTGCCTGACCATTTTCCAACCACAGAATTAAATCACAATCTGTTTTTGTTACTGCTCATTTATGACTGATATATGTAAGTAATCTCTTTTCTGATTGGCTACCCTGTGTTATAGCATATTCATTAGATAGCACCAGGCTAAAACACACCTTAGAACCTCATCCTGAATATGGAGACATATGGAAAATGACTGTTTGGCAACATTTTCCAAAAACTGCTTTGAAAAAGAGCTTTTTTGTGGCTTATATATGGGCTGTGTGTACTGGGCAGTTGATGTTTCCAATTTAAACCATTTTAATTCTAGAAAAGCCATGATATGGGCATTTTATGTAGGCACAATATGTAGCAGTAAAATCACAATACTGATATTCTGTCCATATTGTGCAGGCCTAATGGAGAATTTGTATTTGAGTATTTATTTGGAAATGTCAGCAAATTCTCAATGCCTATAAAATTCTATTAAGACAACCCTGGTATTTTGTTGTATTCTGTTCCTTTTTTCCTCTCAGGGTCACATCAGAATGATCGTATTTGCTGTTTGACTGTGTCACAGAAGCCACAAATGGAGATTAGTTAAAAGAAAAGCAGAGGCAGTATTTCTTTAATGTGCAGCAAGTGGTCCGTGATAAGAGGAATTTGATAAGGCAGCAGTTTGTTTTAGCCTCACCTGCCTGGTCCCACCCCCACTGCTCTGCCGTTTACAACGGATTTGCTGACAAGCAACATCAAATGTGTGGAGAGAATCAGAAATGTCCCTGTGGTCCAGGCCGTTCTGACTTTTGTCTGTGCTGAATGTTCACTGCATTAACAGCAAAATCATTTCTAGAGTCGGTTAACTAAGTGTGGGATAAAAGGACAAAGCAAATAAGAGCAAATAATTTTTTTCAAATATATATTTTAATGCATTTACGATCTGTGCAGTAAACATATACATACATGTACACACAAACCTATGTTATATGTGTGGGTATGAGGGCTTCACAATATATCTGATGTTAATCGCTATTGCGATATCGATTTCTGCAATACTGATTTCACAGAAATATGCAAATGTCACCAATCACAGTGTTTCTGACCAATCACAGCTCCAGGTGAGTTACTGGGCGTTCTGGTGAATCGAGGTCTTCATGTAATCTGCCAAAAGTCTAATTTTAGGCGCTAAAGGTGCTGGTGAATTGGTGCATGTGTGGGCGGGGCTAAATGGCTTTAGGAGGTGTAATTATATTGGTAACGGCACAAAATCTATGATTTGAAATGATTGTTTTTGTAGTTTATTTTCCATATTTGGACTGTATGGATGGGGGATTTGAAACAATATTTATTTTATTATATAAAATTGGTTATAATGGGCATCGCGGTCACAATTTGGAATGGTAAAATGCACATGTATATATATATATATATATATATATATATATAAACATAATGGCCATATGTTTTCCTTTCAGAAAAAGACTACGAGAACGCAATCAAGTTTTACTCTGAGGCGCTGGACCTAAATCCCTCCAATGCCATCTACTACAGTAACCGGAGCTTGGCGTACCTGCGCACTGAGTGCTATGGCTACGCCTTGGCTGACGCCACCCGCGCCCTCGAGATCGATAAGAACTACATCAAGGGCTACTACCGGCGGGCAACGTCTAATATGGCACTGGGGAAGTTCAAAGCCGCCCTCAAAGATTACGAGACGGTGAGTTTAGTGATACGTCCTCCATAAACGGGCTGATGCAACCAAGAGGCAATACAATAAAACATTACAGCTGCGCAGTATTCATAAATAACGTCTAGAGGTTTCAGTGACGAGCGAAATGATAAGATAAGACAATAACCTTTCATTAGTCCCACGAGTGAGAAATGTGCATTGTTATAGAAGCAAAGAGGACAGAATGAGAGAAGAAAGAAGCAGCATCCCATATAAAAGCTTTAGATTATAACAATTAACAATATAAAAATTGTACACTAAACAAAAGACTACAAAATAGTATGTTTGCATATATATAATGCTGGATGATGTTTAGTTTGAGTTTATATTAATAAACAGGACTGTAAAGTAATTACTTTATTACTTTATATTATAATTATCTTTATAGATGGAGTTCGACACGGAAAAGTGTATAATTATACACTTCACAGACATAGAAAAATGAATTAATACAAACTAAATGGAACCAGACTTCAACACACATGCAGGGGTTTTATTCACTGACTCCCAGTGAAGCTCCAAGTATCTGCGTGTTTATATGGATGTTGATAATGATAAAATTGTGAGTCACTTCTGTTTGGGGGCTTTTTTTTTACGACCCCTCTATCATAAATGGCTTTAGTTTTTTATGTGACTGAGCTTTTAGAGGCAGACATCTGCTTCCATTCACCTCCACTGTGAACAGTTCCGAGCATTTCACACCAAACCCACTCGGAAACCCTCTGTTTGCATTATAACCTCATAATCATGCAGGAAACTTGATATAACTGCAAATCTCTTGAACACCACATGTAGTGGAGATTAACTCACTTCACCAGTCACTGGTTACAACCAGGATGATCAGTGGGTTGAGCTTCCACAACCTGAGGAAACATCAAAATGATTAGTTTGTCTTCTGCTTAATTGTGGCTGGTGCAAAGTTATTATACTTAAATTTGTCATTTTATTGAATTCTTGTTTTTGTTTTTGATGTCAGAGTTAGTGGGACATTCATAGTTTTTGATTTCCCTAAAGCCTAACAGAACAAAATTGTGATTTTTTATTTTTTTATTTTTTTATTTTTTGTGTCCTGACTTATGTAAATCAGTCTGGAAAATATTTTCTGTCTGTTTTGTCTTGAGACCTGTCACATTCTTTCCACAGGTAGTGAGGGTGCGTCCCAATGACAAAGATGCCAAGATGAAGTATCAGGAGTGCAACAAGATTGTAAAGCAGAAGGCCTTCGAGAGAGCCATCGCCAGCGACGAGCTCAAGCGGTCCGTGGTCGACTCCCTGGACATCGAGAACATGAGTGAGTGAAGTCACACAGCTGCACCATTAATGAACATCATCATCATCATCTTCCACCCTTTAATACTATTAGTAAACAATGATTTTAAAGGTTATACTAGTGTTTTCCACAAAAAGGTGTTTTTTGACACCCTCCACCCCAGCATACAGATTCTCCCCATTCCCACACATACCGAATTATATTGTGTCTACACTTCATTCTTTTTATTATGCCAAATCTTGGATTAATAGGTCAATAATTGAAACACCCTGCTCACACCTGACCTGTGGGAAAACACTGAAAACAAAATCCAACCCACTGAATACAGAATATCCTCTTCTCATTTTTCATTGAGCTCATGTATGAAACATCCCCCTTCTCCTTTGCAGCGATCGAGGACGAGTACACCGGCCCTAAATTGGAGGACAGTAAAGTAACATTGAAGTTCATGAAGGAGCTGATGGACTGGTTCAAAGACCAGAAGAAACTTCACAGAAAGTGTGCCTACCAGGTGAGCATTCAGACCCGAACAGCTGTGGATCGGCCCAAAATCACAAACACCTCTCTTACCGAAATCAAAGGGGCTTAAATCTGGTCCTGCTCTCACACACCTGGTTCGCCTCACTTCCAGGTTTAGTGACTGTGTTTGAGAAGAACTGCTGAACTGTGCTGGGCACCAGACTTCCAGGACCAAATTTGGGACCCACACCTGTGTGTATGTTGTTCAGGCATGCTGTTTGTGGGCTGCTGTATGCCCCCTAGTGGCCAGCAGCCAGCATGCGCAATAACAATATAATATGATTTCAGCTCGTAAAACCAAACCGTCCGTTCAATCAGCAAAAACTTCTCAACACCTTCAGCTTCAACTCTAATGAAGTCACTCCTGAATCTTCTGACCCACAGGAGCTTCAGCCTTATAGTCATTCAGAAAAATATACGACTCACATGACTCTGCGTTTATTAACTATTCATTCATAAAACAAAACCTTTAGTTGTTTTAGGAGCAAAGTCTTGATTAACTCTCTTTGAAACAAGAACACACTCTGGGACCGTAAACAGATTATGTGCATTATTATTGAAAATGTATTAGATTTTCATAATTTACTGAAAATAAATCAGAGGTGCATATTTTTGAAAGTAAGTCCATTCCAATTCTAAAATGTCGTAAAACATTAATGTTTTTTTTTTTTTCAGAAACAAAAGATCAAGAACTTTTGCCAAAATAAGTCCATTTGTCTTCATTATTACTGAAAATGTCAAATTATCTCTGCATTATTGAAGAATAAGTCGTGTTATCTGCATAATTATTGAAAAACAGGATTCTGGACTTGTTTAGGTTAAACTGAATGATGTTTCTGTGACTGTAGATCCGAATGTAAGATGTTTCAACACAACAAATGAGGAATCGAACACTTTCTCTTGTGAAGAACAGGTTAAACTTTATCGTCCTCACATCAGTATTGTCTGCCTTTCAGATGCTGGTTCAGGTGAAAGAGGTTTTATCCAAACTCCCGAGTCTCGTGGAGATCACGTTAAAGGAGGTGAGCGTCTGCGCTGAGACTGTGAGGTTTTTCAGTGGATGAAGACTCTCCTGCACCGTGATTGATCTGAATGATTTTCTCGTCTCTTTTTTCCAGACTTACAGACTTACTTACTTTCCTCTTGATGTAGAAACCACTCTTCTTTTCTCTCTCTCTCTCCTTCTGTTGCACTCTCTTTCTAGACAGAGAAAATAACGATTTGCGGGGACACGCACGGCCAGTACTACGACCTTCTAAACATCTTTGAGCTGAACGGTTTACCGTCTCCGACGAACCCTTATGTATCCTTTTCATGCTATTGGATGTTTTCTACCTGAAAAGGTGAAGTTTCGATCCCAGTACAGAACTATAGACCAGCCCTGGACCGTCCTTCATTAGAGGTGCAACAGAGTATCGAAATATCATAAGATCGCCGAAATGTGATAGTTATGAAATCTGATTTAACCACATGGGGCAGCACAGTAGTGCAGTAGGTATAATACTAATAAATAATGGGAGTAATTATGTACACAATATATTGAAATACATTATACATATCCACAAATTTTATGTAAGTAATACGTGATGTGAAAATATTGCTTATTGACTAGGACTGACTATTTCGGTGTTGAGTGAAATGTTTACTTTGGTCTACTATAACAGGGTGTGATTCAACTGCTTTGCTTTTGCCACGTTAGCTTATTATATTAGTATTTTGCTTAACTATGTTGGTATATGTGCTTAATATATTGCTGGTATATAAGCTCAGTGCATCGTTGGTATATGGCTTATATAATTATATTAGTTTAGTATAATGTTAGTATATTTCTTATATAAGGTCATGTTGGTATATAAGCTTTCTATAGTGTTAAAATAGAAGCTTAGTATAGTGTTACTATTTTGCCTATATATGTTAGTATATTAGCTTAGTTTAGTGTTGGTAAAGGACTTGCATAAGTATATAAGCTAAGTGCATGGTTAGTATATTGCTTATATGAGGATGTTGGTATGTAAGCATAGTATAGTGTTGGTATGTAGGCTTAGCACAGTGTTAATTGTAGGTTGTATTCTGTTTAAGTGAGTTCAGAATCATACAAAAGCATTAAATTCAGTTTGAGACTTTGTGGTTGAATCATTTCCTGAGAAATTAGACCCTTTCAACCAGAGCAACTGGTTTTAGCCATCGTCATGCCTGTTATGAGTGAGTTAACCTCAGTGGATGAGTTCCAGCCTCCTGGTTTGGTCGGATGTGAGCCTTGACCTTAGCACGCAGCTGTTCAACGGCGATTTTGTGGATCGCGGCTCCTTTTCCGTGGAGGTTATTCTCACGCTCTTCGGCTTCAAGCTGCTTTACCCAGATCACTTCCACCTACTTAGGGGTGAGGCCTGTCAGCATGTCATATCAGTATCTCTCTCTCTCTCTCTCTCTCTCACACACATTCTGTCTCTCATCTCTGTTTTTCACACAGCTTGTGAGTGTGTGAGTGAGAGAGAGAGACACACACACACTCACTCTCCTTTCTCTCCCTCACACACTCACAGGCTATGGGCAAAAGTGCACTCATTCACCCAGACTCTCTCTCACTCACTCACTCAGGCTCTCTCTCACTCACACTTTCTGTGTTTCCTTTATCTTTCTCTCTCTTACTCACATTTTTAGTAGAGCCTGCTACATTATGAAAGGACATTAATAAAGCTACAGCTAATAACAGGAATAAAAACAATAATAATAAAATATTAAAAGCATGTCCTTGGTACATCAAGAGACAGACAGTCTGAAGGAGAAAATAAAGTTTTATCAGGGGTCAAGTAGTCTGAAGGAATTGATTTAGGCATTTAATCATTTATTATAATAATGTGCTAACCATTAGCTAATATCTGCTCACAGGATGGGCTGGTTTATTTATACCTCCCAGTACAATCAATATTAAACAGAGATCTTTGTTTGCTCCAGTCTGTTGAGTGGTTTCAAATCCTTGCAGGTCCATGAGGCTTGTGATGAATGACACAGTGTCTGAGTGATGTAGAAAATATGTGTACTTTCACACATGCAGAACTGAGAGTGACCTCCCTTTTCTTCCCAGGTAACCATGAGACGGACAACATGAATCAAATGTACGGCTTTGAGGGTGAAGTCAAGGCCAAGTACACGGCGCAGATGTTCCAGCTGTTCTCTGAGGTCTTCCAGTGGCTTCCTCTTGCACAGTGTATCAACACCAAAGTACTGGTGAGCTTCACATTGACCTGCAGGCACATTTTACTTTCCCTAAGAGCGGCGGTGTGTGAGAGCATGCATCATAACCATCCACATACTATAACTTCTTTATTACAATGTAATAAACATACTAAATGTTTTCTTCTCTTGATTTGGACACACAGTCCTGAACATCAGTTTTAGACAGCTATAATTAGTTACATATATTATTTGGCCAGATAAAAACATAACGATGTTCTGTTGTATTTATAAGGCCTCGTCCACACGGACGTTTGAAATGAACGCGCTCTGAACTCCATAGGCGTTTTTTGTGGCGTTGGGTAGCGACGCTTGATCGACGTCAGCAAGCCGTTCGACTGGCGTTAGTCTGACACCGTTTAACACCAGCCTGACGCCCGATCTGTAGTTTCGTGTATTCACCTGTGGGGGCAGTAATGACTCTGTCCAGAGTGTTACACGT
>JBBPCW010251215.1:0-14055 GCA_037974425.1 Phenacogrammus interruptus
GTGTGTGTGTGTGTGTGTGTGTGTGTGTGTGTGTGTGTGTGTGTGTGTGTGTGTGTGTGTGTGTGTGTGTGGCTTACTTCTAGAGTCAAGCTTGACTAAAAAGTTTAATCAGGTCTGCTGCACAGAGTCTCTCTTTCACCACTGAACCACAGCCACACTTAAAGTATGAATAAAATAACTCATCTATAAAATGAAAAGGCTTCACAATGAAAAGCCTTTTACAGCAAGCACACAGGTATAATGCCATAACACATCTTAACAAGCTGACTGGGCGTGCTGAAAAGACGTGTGCACCGAGCAAACACAGAGCGTGCATTATTGATGGGACTCAGCTGGGGAGAGTTGCCCTTACACGCCTTTCTCTCGTCACTCGGTGCTTCGCCCTCATTCACACACACACACACACATGCCCTGCGTCAGCCAACTGTTCAGTGTGAATACACACTTACATAGTTGTAGCACTGCTGTACAGCTGTTTAAACACACTAACAACAGCCCTGGGGTTTTACTTCTGTTCTCATAAGCTTAACTACATTATCCATAGAGCTGCTGGCCAACACACACATACAAATATAAGTCTTTTTCAGCTGCTGTAACAGACCCAGATACAGAAAGGAAACATCAGCTGCCTGAGTGTATCATTTTGTACACTCTACATTTAAAGATTTCACTGAACATTAGAATTTGGAATGAAACTCAAATGTACCTGGGCTGTATTACATCTGCTTTTCTTAGGGCCTCTTGCATTTTAATGAGAAGTTCTGATGTTACATGGCTTGAATTACGAAGGGGTGTAATCCAAGCCTAGGAGTTCGGAGTGTGAATAATTGATGAAGGGTTTTGTATAGAAGTTGAAGAGAATGGAAAAGGCCAGTTGAATTAATTACTCTCCAATGACGTTCAACCTAACCAGTTTTCAGTGGAGAGTTCCTGCTGCATTTCTTCCTTTAGTTGTATTGAAAGAGTGGGCTATTAGAGACCACACCACAAGTTCATACCCCCGGGTTATATATGCATACAAATTTAACTGCACAATGCATTCTTCTTGTTGTCAGGCTTCAGACTAATATTCTTGTTCTTGAAGAATGCTTCTTAAGTACCTGCTGATGCAGGATTATGGATGAGCAGTATGATGATATTCATGAATTTTGTGATAAATTATGATAAAAGGTATCTAGGTATGGTTTTTTGAGCATATTGTGATACTGCCAGTACTCCCAGAACACTGAACACTTCCAGAACACTTTTCTGGCAAAGAAAGCATGTTTAGCCCTGTTCAACTTAATTTAATTAAGTGTAATGTGAGAAATACAAAGTTTTTATGGTATTGTAAATGTGGAACCACTGATTCTTTTTGGCCCGACCTAGCAGATGTCAGAAAAAAATAAATATTGTGACATGCCATGCATCGTGAAAATTTCTCGAAGTACAGTGATACTACATTTCAGGCCTCTCGCCTGCTTCTATGCAAGATGACCCACACTAACCTTTAAATCATGCCGGACAGCAGCATCCAGTATTGATGGGACCAGGTCTTCAGTGGGTTCCCCATGGTCATCAGCCAAGCCCGGAGGATACCAGGACAGCACCAGCACACCTTCACTCAAACAGGAAAGAGCACTTACAGCACTGGACATCAGGCTTGCATGCACTTGACACTAGACATTTCACTAGAGCTTTCATTTTTACTCATTTAGGAAAATCCTTTTAAGGCTTCTGTCAGGTCTGTTGTCTATGTGAGACAGCTTGTGAGAGTACACAAAACAAAAGCATCAAAAAAAAAGATTCTTTGGAACAATGCGAGATGGCTTTTGATTACCAGCAGAACCTTGCAATGGGTTCTCTAAAACTATTAAAACCACTCAACTGAAAGGTTTATTTAAAAAAAAACTTTTGGTGCCTTTATACAAATCACATTAACTGCAGACCCCGTTAATTAAAGACACCTAACCACACTCCTTGACTAGCATGCCGTTAACTGGTGCATTTTCTCACTGTCAGTGTGTGTCATTTAAGAGGTACTAATAATGAAACACCTTCACTTGTGCTTTTAAATATTTTGATACAATTTTAGTGATTTGCAGTTCAATACATTATATATAACTGGGCAGTAGGATTTAACTGTGATTCATGCTTTAAGTATATTAGGCTGCATTTGGGATCCGCTGTTTCAACTGATTGTATTATTATATTGCTAGACCTATGGAGCTGTCCACATTCTTGGTGCTGAATTTTCATTAGCAAACCCTTCTAGTTGCTTCAACCCCTTTAAAGCCTAGAGGTCAGTTTCTTTGCCAGGGCTCATGCCTAGTCCTGAAATGCTGATCATTATGAATAGATATCCTACAGAAAATAGAGTTCAGTCTAGGCTTAATCCCCATGTGGGAAACCAACACTGAATTATTTAGTTATTAGGGGTCCAAGCACTGAGTGTCATTTTTGGGATTATTAATCTTAACACTTCAATAGCTACTAAAAGAATTGTATAATAATTATGCTACTTTTTATTACTATAGAAATGGCTAATATTTATGAAATTCAACATCACACATATCCAAATATGGTAGTATCAGTTTATATTCAAACGAGCATTAATAAACACGCATAAAAATATTTTCTTCATTTTAATGTGAAGCTGTTCTTTTAAAACAATCTGAAGCACCCAGTGTATTGTGTACATCGAAAACATACCTGTGCTGAATAGAAATAAATTAAAATGTAAAAACTGTACCCACAGTGCTTGGCCACTGGGATATCCTGGACATTGTATAATGAATTAAATGTTGATTATTTGTTTGATACATTACTAAAAACACGAGACTGAAAGCAATATATCACAGTATACCTACATCACACAAGTAGATTATACTCTATTTAGACAAAGGTATTGGAACACACACCTCTTAATTCAGGGCTTGTTCTAGGCCCCTTACTTCCAGTGAAGAGCAAACTTAATGCTTCTGCATACCAAGACATTTTGGACAAAGCCATGCTTAACCTTTTCTGTTCCAGCATGTGGCCCAGTGCACAAAGCAAGGTCCATAAAGACACGGTTGGATGAGTTTGGTGTGAAAGAACTTGACTGGCTGACACACACCCCTGACCTGACCTCAACCACACCCAAAATCATGGAGATGAGGCATCCCAAAGCTTTTGTCCATATCGTGGATATTGTTCAGCACTAATTACTATGACACTAATTAATGAAGTTGTGAGAGTGAAGCGTGGACTTTAACTTATATTGGTTATTTAGGGAGTTGATTGTCTCTAACGGGACTCCAGTGTGGATTTAATGTCCATCTGTGTGTGGAATAGTAAAACCTGCACCTTAAACTGTACCTGTCCCTGCTTCTCCAATTTGCTCCATGTGGGACTCCAGCACCTCTGGGTCCCTCGAGCTGTATGCGCCGAGCTCAGGATAGAAACTGGACGCGATGTCCTCCGGGGGTACGTGTCTTCCTCTCGGGTAGCTGGCGGCGATCTTGGGGTCCCAGTGTGGAACCAGGATTTGGTCCCAGTGCAGATACCTCTCGTCCACCTGGGGGTTGCCGTACCACGTGTAGTAAAATATGTGAACGTCGTAGGATACGCCTTTGTCCGGAGCGGCGTTGGAACCCCCTACTTTGGCGTTGCGTGCGTGGGCAGGTGAGGGCTGGACCACGGAGCGTCTGTCAACTTTCTCTCCGATCGCTGGGAGTAGGTCTGCCCCGGGGGCCAGAGCAGGGAAGCCCTCGTTGGGCTTCAGAGTCCTTAAACCCATCAAAGTTGCGAGCACGAAAAGAGTGAAGAGGAGAAGAGCAACACAAGCCCTCCTTCTAAGTCGAGCCATACCTGGAAAGTCCTGTCTCGCGTTTGGCAAGAAAATACAGGAATGTGAAGCCCTTCACGGTTCTGACTGAAAACTCATCTTACATGCACCGACAGCCAGCAAGCGTGTTCAGAGTTGTTTGCCAGGACAATCCGGACTCTCTTCAGAGTCGGTAAAGCTCACAGAGCAAGTCTGGACACCAAAGAGCTCACACATTACTGCAGGTCCCACTGCTGATCCACCACACTGCGGACAGTCCAGATGGGCTTAACCCCCAGAACACACATTCAGGCTGTCATTCTTCCACTCTTTACTCCTGAATTCGTGCACTCCTGCATCCTAATGAAGCTTGCTGGTCGAGGTGGTCTCTGGTGGTCTGGCAGCTGAAGCTCTGAGGAGGAAACTGCAGCAACGGGGCTTAAACAGCTGAGGATCAGAAACGTCACAGCAGCACCACGGTTTGTTTGAACGCGAGTCTCTCTCTCTCTCTCTCTCTCTCTCTCTCTCTCTCTCTCTCTCTCTACCCCCCTCACCCCCACACACGCTCTCTCTCTCTCTCTCTCTCTCTCTCTCTCTCTCTCTCTCTCTCACACACGCATACACATACACACGCTCTCTCTCTCTCTCTCTCTCTCTCTCTCTCTCTCTCTCTCTCTATCTGCAGCTCGCCTTTATTCTCCAGGATATACGGAGTGGAGAAGATAGTGTCTAAATTAGCAAGCTTATTTGCATTATACTTTCCGATTGGTTGTTACGTGGAGCTTACTTATACAGACGGAGCATCATCAGAGGGACAGTATTGAATTTGAAGATAAGTGAATGGGAAACTGCAGGACAATATCTCGTTAACACCAGCATTTTCAATACCTTTCTGAAGAAAGGGCCAGAAATATAGAGAAACTACGTCTGACAGGACTGCCCCATGCAATTGGAAGGCTCTAGGTTTGAATCTCCTAACACACTCCTTCTGGCTGCAAGCTGTTTTTCTAGAGTAAAGGGGTTAAATGCACTGTGTGCTGTGTTGGGGTGTGTTCACATAAAACAAATGGATAATTTACATCTACATACACATACGTCAAATCCATGTAACAACCAATCAGTCACAAAAATGCAGCGTTAATTTTGACCCATTCAACCCTGCAGACATGAAGTTACACTCACCTCTCATTTGTCAGTTCATTGTTCAGCACAAAACTGAGACAGTGGCACAGTTAAGCAGCTTAGTGTGATAAGGTTCAGGTGTACGGTAATGTTTTTTTAATCATGTTACTTGAGTACACCCACACCTGCTCCCAAATGAGACCTAACCTGCTCTTTATGACTTGCAAAAAATGAGGATAATGCAAAAATGTGGAAAAAAAAAAAAAAAAAACCACTCCAGGGCCAGAAGTGCAAAATCAGCCTGGCTGTGCTGTATCAGACAGCTGCTGTTCTGTAAGTTAAACACTGCTTAAATCCTTGAGTAATAAAATATGCAATACTGGATCACTGTCCCAAATGAAAGTGCTCCTTTATAGAGAAAGGTGCCAAAAAGAGTTTTTGGAGTGATGCCACAGAAAATACATTTTTGGTCCTCTAAGGAACGTGTTAATTTCATTTTTACAAGAACCATCAAACTGATAGCTCCTTTAAGAAGATTAAATAGCCAATGATGCAGTATTACATATTTTATTACTAGGTAGCTGTCCCCACTGCCCCCATTCTCCTTAACAATATACTGAGTCGGAAATTTTGTCTCTGGCTCATCCCACACTCACTTGAGCAGATGAAGGAGAAGTCTCCAGGGTCTGTCATCTCGATTCAGCATCCTCATCAGGGCCTGCAAATATCGCTTGCCTGATCAGCAACAGAATTGTCAAGAGTCACACCAGGACATAAGAAGTGGTCGAGCATGTAATAAGCATAAAGAGTGACCTTTAACCAAAGAGTGCTTTAAAAGAAGCAATAATGAGACGTACCGTGGATGAGCTCATCCATTATCTGCATTCTAGTTTTCTAAGAGAGTGCAGCATCTGCATGAAAGAATAAAGGTCAGTGGTACAACTCATCTGAGTGATGAATGCCTTCGGAATTACAGCTCTAACTGTATTAAATTCAAAGGTGTGTAGTAACTAGCGTCTCCATTCTCAGACATATGGGGATGGGCATGAGCTCAAGGGTCATATTGCAGAAAGAATGTCATATTGCAGAAACACATATCATCCCTATCGCACACATACACACACACATACACACAAACTCTCTCTCCTACCCTTACACTCACACACACACACACACACACAAACAAACTTCTCTCTCTCTCTCCCTCTCTCTCTCTCTCTCTCTCTCTCTCTCTCTCTCCTTCTCTTACACGCACACACTGCAAACTACATGAAGGCTGACCACAGAATACTTTGGTGACTTACTTTTAAGCTAAACCTGAGCAAGGTAGGGACCTAACTAACTAAGTAGGTGTGTATTATTGTATCGAATTGTATTCGATCATATACATATTTCCAACAGTAATTTCTAAGATAATTGATTAACTTATTGACCTACCTGGCCGATCTGCTGCACACATAGGCATGAATAGTGATGTCACGGGAGGGGCTGTAAAGCTCCATCCCGGAGCTACCTTGGAATTCACAGGCAGGGAGCCAAGGATCCATTTTGGATGCGTTTTATTAAACAAAAGCAAAACCAGAACTTAAACAGGCTCGTGGGCCTCCAAGAATAACCAGAAGAACAGACAGGGAACATAAGGTGCTCTAAGGCGGCTCTAAAGCATAACCCAGGGAGCTCTAAAGTGTAATCCAGGGAGCTCTAAAGTGTAACCCAGGGAGATACAGATACAGAGACCAGGTATAACCAAGACCACATGAACATGAACTAGATCTCACACAGGAACAAGGATAGACTCACAGGAACAGTGCCGAACAGGACCGACACATGGAGCTACACAGAAACAGGACCAGACAGAGAACACAGTACTAACCGGAACATATGACTATACAAGGACATGAGACTAGACTGAACCATGAAGGATAAACAGGGACCCGGGACGATACAGAGGCATGGGGCTAAGACATGGAGGGAACACAGACTGGACAGGGATCTAGGGGAGACACAGAACCACAGATTGAACAGAGACATGGGAACTGAACTGGAACATGGAGGGTTAACAAGAACACAGGTTAACCAGGGACATGAGGACAGAAACAGGAACATGATTAGACAGAGACAGAGGAACTAGACAGAACCAGAACAGAAAACACTTGACCATAAGGGCCGTGGGACCTATACTGAACTATATAGAGACAGGAACACAGGCTAGACAGGGACATAGGGGAGGAACAGGAACAGAACAGAAACCCATGACCAGTAAAGGAAACCAAACATAACATAAGATTTCTCACTTGACAGCAGCCCAACACACAGGCATTAAGGTTTCTCACTTGAAATCAGCCCCATACACAGACATTAAGGTTTCTCGCTCTGAAAATGGCCTACACACCGGCACTTAAGGTTTTCTCGCTTTGAAACTGGTCTACACAGAATTGCATAAACCAACAGAAAAACAGAAACTCAGGGGCCTGGTCAGAATAACACAACGTAACACAAGAGCATAAACATCGGTCAAAATAAAGTCCTCAGCATAACGCTGGCATTAGAGCAACAGAAAACAAACAGAAAACCAGAAACTCGGCTAACGCCAGTCCAGACCGTGACAGGAGACCATTAGGTAAAAGAATAAACAGCAGTGGTGCAACTTCTCTGATTAATGAATGGGTTAAAAGAATTACAGCAATAACTATATTTAATTCAAGCTTGTCCATTCTCACACGTGGGGCAATGGACATGAGCTCAATCTGAATGTCATATTGCATATATTGCTGAATGTCATATACATTTCATATATGTGAACTGTATGCAAGCTTCTTTACTCACCTTTGACTAAACAATTTCAAGTTTAGGACAAAATCAACTCATATCATGATTTCATTTGTGAATACTCTTTGCACCGAACCACAGAAATGGTGATGGGTGTTTTTTCAAACTACACTATTAACAATAAGTTCAGAATATTGTTTTATTTGCTCTGAATTTTAACGAAATAAGTAAAATTTCCCTTTGATATTACTAATAATTTATTTTCATTAGTTTAATATTTATTACCCCAAAAATAACAAAAATTTAGACAATAACAGGGACAGCCCCAAATAACAAAAATTGACAACGTCAGTAGCAGGTGTTTCCACCATTTGCCGCAATGATAGTTTGACAGCCACGTCTCATGCCCCTCACTAGCCTCATGGTGTTGTTCTGAGGCAATGCGTTCCACTCTTCCACAAGTGCTACACGCAGTTCTGCCAGGTCACGTGGGGGTGGGGTACGATCATCCAGTCTCTGCTTCAACTGGTCCCAGACGTGCTCTATGGGGTTCAGGTCAGGGGACATTGATGGCCATACCATATGAGGCATATGAGTCGAGCTGTGACAACTTCGCCACGATGTGGTGGAGCATTATCATCCATGAACAGAAAGTTGGGGGTGTGCTGTCGGAATTGGGGGATGATGATGTGTTCTATGCTGTCTCTGAGGTAAGAACATGCAGTGACTGAGCCGTGTACAATAACCAAATCTGTTTTGCGCTGACTGGTGCTGCCTGCTTAAACAGTGACAGTGACTATAACAGTGACAGTTAAAGGGTTGGAGACTATAGGGTTGAAAGCACACATTCTGTGAGTGCATAGCTTGTACATTAGTGCCATATGCAATAAAAATGCTCTGTTTCTCAGATGACTTTGAATGTCAGTACAAGTAGCGACCAGACTGTCAGCAAAAACTACCCAGAGCAGGGGTGTTGAACTCCAGTCCTGGAGCACCGGTGTCCAGCAGTTTAATGGTAGTTCTCTTCAAACACATTCACTAAACCTGACAATTAACTGGTGAGGTGAACCAGGTGTTTCTGAGCAGGGAAATCACCAAAACGTGCTGGACCATGGCCCTCCAAGACTAGAGTTCAACACTCCTTACCCAGAGAGAGAGGATATTGTAATGGCTGCAGTACATAAACCTCTCATTGCAAAGAAGAAGAAGAATTTGAGAGTTCTCTGGTGTAAAACCTAGAGATGGGTCCAATATTGACATAATTTGCTCGGCTGATATTAGGGGGTCAATCCACTTGCAGATCTATAATCCAGTCCACAGCTTGTGCTAGACCCTGAATCAACCTTAATGCAACATGATGTACCTTGAGACAAGTCACAGATCCATATTCCAGTTCACTTCTTATCATAAACCTACCTCAACGCCAATCTCTAATAGAATGAGCAAATCACATCAGTTTTTGGTTTCTGCTAAAATGTTGTTTGTTTTGTAGAAACGCCCAAAACAAGATTCTTTTAGAATGCATTTGAAAAAATAAATTACTTTGTAAGGTATTTATGTGCATTTGTTTGCTCTTCTAGTAGGAAGTATTGTGAGGTTTGTTTATGAAACAGCTGTTGCTGCTACCTGTTTGCATGTGAAGTGTAACTTTTATATTTTATATATTTACTAGAATATTTTTGTTGTTCTAATAAAAAGTGCTATGAAAAAGTAACCTTAAGCACAAAACCGATACCAACAGTAATGATCATATTAAAGTAAAAAAAAAAATCTTCTATGGAATCTGTGTCCATGTCAGTCTATCAGAATCGGATTCATACTAAACTTCATCTAGTCTACAAAGATAAAAAAAAAGTCATACTTCAGGTTCAGAGTGAATAAATAATATTAGTTGTTCATTTTGCTAAAAGGTAGTTTATTTGGATATAATTTAGTCTGGAGACACCAAAAAGCAAGACAGTTTCTTGTAATGTGGGTAAGGCCATTGTACAAAACACCCAATTTAATCAAGATTTTACATGAAAGAGAAGCAGGAGTTCATGCTAGCCAGAGAAGATTTGGAATCAGAAATGTTTATTGATCCTAAAGGGAATTGTATTGTGAGACAAGAACAATAAAAAATATTATAAAATAGTAATATGTGTTCCTTTCTGCCTCCTGCTTCATTTGGTGAATGGGTTAAAGACAGGGGGAAAAAATCACATTATTCATGTTGTGTGCTGTGGTGTCACTTTACTTGAAACTCTAAATAAATCCATGAAAAAATCTACAGAATAATTCTATAGAATATATACAGTACAAAGTAAACTATGGTGTATGCACAAATGCTGAGGCATGAATAATAGTATATATAAGAATAAATAAAATAAATACATTTCTAAATTTGTTACTAAATATACTATACTAAATAAATTTCTTTGGAATGCATGTATGTGGTTTTTTTTTTTTTTGCTCTTCCAGTAAAAAAAGGCTGAGAGCTTTATTTATTACATAATAGAACCTTAAACACAATAACAACAGTAATGATAATATTAAAGTAAAAAGAGTTCTTATATCAGAATCTGTGTTATCAGTATTTGTGTATCTGAATTGGACCAAAACAGAAATATGTGGATCGACACATCAGTGGTAAAAACTACATCTGCTCTACGACGGAAAAATGTGATCTGGTCAGACAAGTCATCCCTCACCCAGTTCACCATATTCTCCATAAATGAGTGAGAGCATGTGTAGTATACACCAAGAGAACATTACTGACCTGAATGGTTGCCTCCTAAAGCAAAAAGGTCTGCTGGCTTTATGACAGTTTGCTGTCATGGTTTGAGTCCATCTAGAGAAGAGTATCTAAACTCACACCGCTAAAACAGCAACAGAGAAAATATATTTGAGAAGAATGGTGTACCCTCCAGTGCAGATTCCGTGACTTGTAGAATCTATTCTGTGATGTACTCAAGCTATTTTAGTTGCTTGTAGTGGTCTAACACCTATGTAATACACTCAGTGCTGTTTTTCCCTTCATTTAGTCCCTCATCTGTATATTACACAGGTAAACTGACCGTGGTTACTTACTGTTGTCAGATTATTTGTATCATAAAACAAATTGTCATTCAGCTGTTCGGGTTCAGTTAACATATTTAGCTATGCTTGATAAATGAAACTAAACAATAATTGAGAAAATGAAAACGGTTATGTGTACTTCAGCATTATCATTCATTCAGTAATTCAGCAGTGTGGTTTGAAGAGACCGGGGGTGGGTTTTTTAACATAGTGCAGTACACAATATGACCACTAGAGTGTAGTAGCAAGTAAAAGATGGAAAATCAGCCCTTCACTTTTTCCTGCTCCTGTTCATTTATAAGCCATGTTTGTGCCAAAAGCAGTCCTTGCACAGCAGAGACAGGAACAAAAGCCTTTTCCAATCAGATAAAGACAAACTCCATTCCATAATTTTTCCCAAATTTCAGAGTAATGAAATTCTAAAGAAACTCTTAAGAGTTGACATGAAACATTGTGTCTATAACACAAAAATATTTATTATTCCAAAACCATTAGTGAACCTACATAATCTATATCCTCGGAGTATGTATATGTAATGTTGCTGATGATTAAATAAAAAAGATGATACATTTTAAAACAAAATTTTACATCTCTGCCATTAATGAAATTTAAAAATATGTTTCAAACCAAAACATTCTCAAAACAATCTTTAAACAACGTCTCAAGCATTAGGCAGTATCTTCTATGGGGCAGTCAGGTTCCCATCAGCATCACTGTTAACATTTCTGACTCTTTTTTTCTACAAAGGTGCATTTCATGCCAAACCGCTCTGAATGACTTTGTCATTTCTTAACAGCCAAGCATTTCACGTCATATCCCTCTGAATGACCTTCTTTACCTATTAAACATTAAATTATTCATAAATAGTAAAGGTATAGTGGGATTAAGCTTAAAGGCTGTGTCTTCGCTCAGGTTTCTAGACACATCTTGACATAAGAAATTGTTCTGAGGCCTCTCAAGGCACGATCACAGCTGGGAATGTTGCTCCAAATGTTCTGAATTTTTAACACTCTCCAGTCTAAATGTTTACACTTGTGTTTTTTGTAATAACGTTCACATAATGTTCCATTTCTCAAAGCAGAGTGCAAAAGCAGAGTGTGCCGATAAATGTGTGCAGGCTGCGAGTGTGCAGATTGAACTAGTTTGTGAGGGGTAACTCGTCTTAGTGGAACATTCAGTGACAGTCCAGTAATTCCAAAATAAGGTGTTGGAACATCTAAACACTGAAGTGTGCTTTATATACTTGTAGTTCAGTGCTGCTTTGGTGGAGAACTGATGAAAGGGTGTACTTGGTGTCGTCTTGCCCACTGTAATTTTGCAGTATTGAGATATAGGCCACTTGCTGCAGGTGTGGACTTTGGGACAGGTCATGTATGTTCTATAATTCAACATGTTGGAGAATGTTGTCTATGCAAATACAATACATATACACAAACTTGGGGTCTGAACAAGTACTTAAATATATTTATATTTATAAACATCATACAAGTGTGTAGTGTGTGTACTTGATCAGCAACACATACCACACATGTGGAGGCACAGTGGTCATCAGCTCTTCTGAAACTGCTTCTGAACATACAGCAGCTCTTTGAGAATGCATTACAAAACTGTTGTTTCTGTGCATCTGTAGGTGTGTGTGTGTGTGTGTGTGTGTGAGAGAGAGAGAGAGAGAGAGAGAGAGAGAGAGAGAAAGAGAGAGAGAAATCATTGGAGCTAAGGCTTATTGACTGGGTGCTGCCTCGTTGCATCACCTTGGAAACAATGACTTGATCAATTGGCATGCAGATTTAATATTGATTGTTCAGTTGAGTTTGGAGGGGGAAGGGCAGCGGCTGCTTTCCTCTTTTACCTGTAGTCCAGAGTGTGCTGTCCTACTGGAAATCAAACAAGTAGGTCTCCTCACGTGCTCTGAAATCTCTCCTGGCATCTTTAAAAGAGAGTGAATGTAGTGTGATTTTGTACTTATTCTCATTTTCAGTATAATATCTTGTGTGCGATTGTCCTACCATGCGCAGTATCATGTGAAGTTTTTAAGTAGATGCTGAATCATTTTATTATATGCAGTGTCTTGTGTGCATTAGTCCTACCACATAAATATTGTTACTTATGTCAGCATTACTTATCTACCACTTTGTGCAATAATAGACTTCTAACTACCATTTGTGTCAGAGATTCACTTATTTGTAAGTTATGGCATATTGAGTTTTTTTCTGCAGATTTTTATTGGATTTGTTCAGACTATATTTTATACTGTTCTTGTATCTGAGTCTCTGGGTCTTTGCAGCTGTCACATAAGCAGTTTCCTCCTGGATCATTAACGTTTTCTGATTCTGATTTTCTTTCATTCTATTTTCAGTTTTAGTCTGTGTTTTTGTCTTATTGCAAAACATAAAAACAACTGTTTCTCTTTGCACCCCCTATTCTTTTATCTCACCAGTTGTGAGACACAGGTGGGTTGATTTTGTAATTTCATTTTAAATCATTTAAAATATTTATGTAGAATTTTGAAACTAGTTTCAGAATTTTGGAATTTTGAAAAAATGTCAGATTTTTTGGTCCCTTGAGGTAAGTGTTCTGTCAGCTTTTAGGTGCATTTTATATACTCATCAGAGGTTTTTGCCTTTCCAAATTTGCGTAATTTCTGAAATTCATGTAAATATTTAAAAGATTCTTCTTTTCACTCAAATTGTTATGCTGATGATACATTTTGTAATGAAAAAACAATTGTATTAAATAAAAAAATGCATGCATTTCACTAGTCTCAAGCTTTTCTACTACATACATATGTACACATCTTCTATATAATTAGATATGAATTAATATGTTTAAATAGAAATTAATTTACACTATCAGATATCCATTTTTCTGGAAAAACTGACACATCCTTTAATGCAGTGGTTTGCAACATTTTTGAAGATCTGAGAGAACACATGGTGAAAGGATGTGAGACATTTCTGCATGATGAATATCTGCAGCTTTTGAGTCTCTGTCGGGTCTGGTCGTTGCTTATGATGGTCCTTCACAAAGCCTGATTCTGCTCAGCAAGACGTTTTCATGTGCAGTGGGGGAAACGTCCTTCTGGAAAATCCAGCATTTTCTAGTGATAAGCTTCACTGAAAAGCCTCCCTGATGTTCCTATAAAATGTCCTAGAACTTGTCTATGATGCTTTAAATACTTTCTCGAGGTCTTTGGAAGGATGTTTTGAAAAGCCTTTATAAAATCAATTTTTTTTCTTCTCTTTGTCTTCTTCTTCTTCTTCTTCTTCTTCTTCTTATTATTATTATTATTATTATTATTATTATTATTATCATCGTTATTA
>JBBPCW010251261.1:0-12019 GCA_037974425.1 Phenacogrammus interruptus
TCTCTCTCTCTCTCTCTCTCTCTCTCTGTCTTTCCTCTCTCTCGCTCTCTCTCTCTCTCGCTCTCTCGCTCTCTCTCTTTCTCTCTCTCTTGCTTATGCTGTAATCAGTCTTTCCTCTGACCCCTGCTCATTTACTCGTTTCAAGTCTTTCTCTCTCTCAGGCCGGCTGCTGTATCCGCTGACTGCCTTTTTGAGGGGTTTCTTTGTGTAGTGTGTGTGTGTGTGTGTGTGTGTGTGTGTGTGTGTGTGTGTGTGTGTGTGTGTGTGTGTGTCAGCAGTATTTAGTCTTCACAGCAACAGATGAGAAACTTATCAAGCAGATTCAGTCAGAGTTTAATCACATTGTGGTTAACTTTCACATTGTTTTTTTACTGTTCTGTTTAGCTTTGCTATTTTCTTCTTTCCACTATGGATTCCTGCAGAGTGTGGACAATTGCACTGCCTGTGTTGCACTATATGTGGTCATTGGGAGCCATTTCAGTTTTTTTTTTTTAAATCAGGATGTTTATGTTTTCCTGGCGTTGCATCACCTGGGACTGCGCTGATGAAAACCTTATTTTTTATCAGTGGCGGATGTCCATATTTAGATGTATTAGGACTGTAATGATACACCAATTCGGTTCATATCACGAGTTTTGACCCACAATTCAGTTCATATCACGATTCGTTAGGGGGGGTAGGACTGCTTAATGCAAGCTGTAACATCCGAGATGCCATTTTCTTTCGAGTCATCCTGATGTTTACCACAGAATTATGAATCAATAAACGCTTCAACGCCGCTTCTTTGCAATGCACTAAATATTGTCCTGTTGTGTTGTTACTCTTTTTTTATTTATTTTTTTTTCGTCCTGTCTGCACTGGTTCTTGCGTTGCTCCATGGTCCTGGAGGCCCATGTGTACTGGGTGTATGTGGTTGAAATGACAACAAAACCTACTTGACTTGATACAGTAGAACTGTGTGTGTTAGAACAGATAACGCACAAACCTGTGTGGTCTTGATACCCCTTCAAAACTAAATTTGAACAACATTGCAGGGAAAATACAAAGGTGATTAATGAATCAGAGCCTTAGAGCTTGGGAATGCAATGTCTTGAAACCGTGCCTTATGGGTGTTTAGCAGGGTTAGTTTATGTAGTCTGGTGTAACATGACAGTCGGTATCCTACCTGCGTGCCTTGAACTTTCATTGGCTGACTGGGATGTAGAGTCGCATGCCTACCGGATCATACAGAAAAATCTCATAGTAAGTAAGTAAAGTACATAATTAATCATAGACATAATTAAATCATAGACCAAGTGTTGAACAACAAAATTCTATAAAAGCTATAAAATGCATAATAGAAAACAAGAAAAGAGGTCCACCATTGAGAAGCCTGACCATGAAGGGCTCAAGAAGTGAAAATTTATTCTGTATTCTAGTGATGAGTGATGAGAAATTAATAAAAAGAAGACATTCAGATACAGCACGAGAGGGGCTCCACCAAAATGTGAAATGCAATGATTTGGAGGAACATTGGAAAACAAAAACATAAAAAGGAGCGTGAGAAAAGACGTGTGTCACATGAGATTTGTGTCAATTGCGTGAGGGCTGGCGACCCTAAGTCAAAAAGCATCGGATGCACTGCAGAGAAGGCTAAAATAAAACTGAATGCTTTCACGCCTGCATAGTTGATCTGAATCAAACTAGCAGTTGTTAAAGGTGCCTTAGACCACAGATGTTTCACTAATGCCAATAACAGGAAGTTGAGGCAGACTGGCAAAGAAAAAGAGCCTCTAAGAGCAGTACGTGAAGAGAGAAGGTGGTGAAGTGTTTGTAATTCGGTCACACAAAGAAATCAAAAGCTGGAAATATGCAGAAACGCATAACTTACATAATAATATTATTAATAATAATACATAATTATTAATAATAATAATATCAAGTATAGTATAGTGGCCATAAAATCTTTTTCTTTATTCTACAACAGACATACATTTCTACAAACCAATCAATGTCCAGTGCAGAAACATGCAGCCCACGCAGGTGATGAGAGCATGTGAGTGTGTCATGTGTCATACACACACCTTTAGTGCGCTTGCAACATGAAACCAGAGCTAACTAGAGCAAATATGAGCAGTGTTTTAAAAACATGGACCTTGGAGTCAGTCTTAGACTGTAGGTGGATTGTCTTTTCAGTGTGAACCTGAAGCCATGTTTCATCACCTGGTGGCCTGGTGGCTAGGGAGTTGCCCCTGTGAGTGGTAGGTCATGGGTTTAAATCCCAGGACTCCCAGTGCCACCACTGAGGTACTCATGAGCAAGATACCGACTCCATACACTGTTCTCCGTGCGCTGCGTTGCTGACTGCCCACTGTTTCACTTGGTGAATGGGTTAAATGCAGTGAAAGAGTTTCACTCTGTTCACACTGTGTGCTGTGGGGTGGGGTGTTAATGCATGACAAATTGTTCACTGTCAACCAACTCTAGATTAGTAAGGAATTTTAAATAATTCAGTTTACCAGTTAGTTAGGCATGCAGTGTTTACTAAAAGGCATACAGTGGAATACAGTATATCAGTAACTGAGTGAAATATGAACCAGGGCTGTAAACTGGCTGTGAAGAAAAGCACTTTTTAAAATCCAAATAGTAAAATATTAAAGACTAAGCTACTGGTAAACTATATCACATGCAAATATTTGGGACTGTAGGAATGATAGTGCCACATTAGTAATAAGACTAAAGGTGACATCAGCCCTCGGGTGTTTACACTACCTTCAGGGCTGAAATATAGCTTGCTTTTAACAAGATATAATTTTTAATCATTATTTAAAACCTGCTCTTCATGTCGTGAGAGACACTTTAATGAGCATACTCGCCTAATTGGAATGGAATAGCAGGAAAATGCATATATAGTCCCGAGATTGTAGGAATCTAGGATGAACTATGATAAGATTAACAGCTTGAGAGGTTAATGTATTGTAGGGAGAGGCAGCCCAGAACATGAGAAACATATTTGCGGGGCCTGAACTAGCCCCACTTGGACAGGATCAAACCTGCCTGCCCTCAATTGCTTTCAAATAATCAGAGGCAGCCGTCAGCACTGTCCAGAATGTGTGGAATGTCTATAAATCTTTTGTTTCTCTTGATCCCATCAGAAGGAAAGAGAAAAGGTGGATTCAAACGGGAGATTATGAAAAGTGTGAATTAGGGAGCCTGTGGATTGGTGTGTGTCCTGTGCAAGGTTTGATAAATGTTAAATCCAATGTCTCTTGATTATGAGCAGACAAGGCAAGGGAGCCCCACAGCATAGCTAATGAAGGCAGTGTGACTGCAGGAGTTTAGATAAGACTGCTGAAGTTTTTAGATAACCGTCCAAAAAATTAAAATGAGCAGCTTTTGTCTGTTTTTCTGGTTTATCAGGGATCGGGACAGTGTTCAGTGAGGGTCTTAGTGTGACATATAATACAATTAGGGTGTAATACAACACTGAACAATTGACAAAACATTCAAAAGAGGGTATTAAACTGCAAAATACATTCCTATCTCTTCTGAGTAATTCCTGTTTACTGTCTTCTATTGAGACCGTGGCATCTTGTTGCTTCTTATCATGGTGTTCTTGGTATTCTATGCCAATTCAAGTCAAGTGAAGATGTTTCTTGTCATTTCAACCATCTACACACAGTACAGAGTCGAACAACCTTCCTCCCAGGCCTCATGGTGCAACATAAAGCAGCACAAAACAACACTATTGCGGACAGTACAGGACTACACAGGGTGCAATAAAAGTGTAGGCTACTACAATATGATACTACAGGACAGGACAGCATATTATTCAGTAAACAACAAGCAGCAACAGATCCAAGAGTGAGTGAATCTAAGATTTTGTCAGATACTATATTCCTGCACTATATTCCCACTATTGCATATGTGAAAATGCAAGGATTTATGGGATCTGTAGTATTTAAATTACAATTTTAAGTACAAAAAGTGACCGCACCAGGATACGAAATGAGACAGAGAATGGTACGGCGTGGAATTGTTTGAGGGGCTGTCAGTTCGGATGTGATTTCATTTTTTTGTATGTGGGGGTTTAAGTGTGTATCCATGTGTGTTTAGGACAAAGACACACACTCAACACACTTAACTCTCTGTTAATTCTGGGCTTATGATTTTGATATCTGTGGAACATCAAACTTTCTGCTAAAGTGCTGAAAACATGACTGTAAACAAACTGGAAAACAATGACAAAAACAGCAGTGTTTCCTCCTACCATTAAATAGCCCAGGCTGCACACCCAGTTCAATTTGTGTACCTAGTTTGGGTGAGATACAGACAGTAGCCTACATTTATTTTCAAATGTAAATACACACTAAATTCAAAAGCCAAGTCCCATGTGGATCAGATCACTGATGTTTTCAGCTAAGAAGAGGAAGCAGCTGTAATCTTCCAGTGTTTAATAGCATTCATCACTAAACTTCCTCAAAGACCGCAGTCCCCAACCTTTTTTGGCCACGAACCAGTTTTATGTAAAGCAATATTTTTACGGACCAGTGCAGATACAACTAAAAACAAATTGCGTAAAAATACGAAGAGACGTTTTTGTTTTTTACTAGCTTGTGGGGTAAATCTTTGATGTGCCGTATCACGTGACCAAGTTGAAGTCTTATAAAAGACTCTTATAATCAATAAACTGTTTTTTCTTCTGTCTTTCTGTGCGGCCTGGTACCAAAGGATCGATACCAGTCTGCATCCCGGTGGTTGGGGACCTCTACTCAAAGAGACAATGTTTTTCTACAGACTGATATATTATTGATTATTGAGTGAGATATGATGCTGGTGGTCATATAGATGCTTAGGGTTTCCCTATATTATTATATTAGTATTAGAAATGAAAACCAGTGAGGGGACCCCCTTCTAGATGTTTGAAGACATAAAACAATTTTGGTTCAAATATAATCCAGGGGAAACAGTGAACAGCCTTGTTTCTGCTACAGCATATCTGATGGTTTGTAGTAGGATGTAATGGAATCTCTGCATGTCTAGTCTAGTGGTGGTTTTGTCCCTGCAGGCTGTGTGTAGAAGTGTAATGTATGTGTGTGTGTGTGTTTATGTATCTGCAGGTTGGAACACTGAGCAGGCATGGGGGTTTAATGTAGGAACAGCTGGATTCAAAGTGTTCTCAGGAGCAGCCGTGGAGGAGTTTGGATACACAGTCCAGCAGTTCTTCAGTGACCAGGGCAAATGGTAAACAGTGTGTGTGTGGACGCGTGTTTCTGCGTGGACTTAGATCTTTCATTCAAAGTTCCTGAACTGGTCTTGGCGCTCAGTTCTAAGAACAACATTTAATTAGTATAAAAGCTTTACATGACCAAACTGGACCTCAGGGCTCTCTAACTGGTCCACATTTCTAGCTGCTAGTACATAGAAGCCCGTCTGGGGGCTTTCAGACCAGTGTTAGAACCCCTAGTTCTTTAAGTGATGGCATATAAGTAACCAACACTTTTAGTTCCTGTAATAAAAGGTTCTTCGCCAGTTTATGGGTTCCTACATTATTTAGAGGTTGGGTCTTCATACTTCCATCTAATTTACAATGAAAAATAGTAAGGAACCCTGTCTGGCTCCTTTATTTTTAAATTTGTGCTTTAATACACATTTTTCTGTTGGAAACCAAAAGTGGTTCTGCTACCATAAAAGCCCAGAGGACCATTTTTAGCTATTTCTTTTTATTTTAGCATAAGCCTTTAACTAGCTTTGAGCCTCTGGAGATGTAAAAAGAGTTCCTCACACACATCTGATTGAGAAAGAAAGTTCTCACACGCATACCAGAGATGAAGGAAAGAAAATAACACTCTGTTTAGTTGGTGTGGACCCTGGTGGTTTTATTAAACCACCATCTCATGCACACACACACACACACACACACACACAAACACACAGTACATGCTGTACATGCTCGCGGCTTCTTTGTATCTTGCTCCATTTCACATTACAGAACTGACACAGACACTTCCTGTGGTCGTCTATAATGGTGGTGGTTGTGATCTGTCCTGCACAAAGTTCCTTTACAGTTTATCTGAGCTCCAATGGGTTCCTTCCTTTCATTCGTTAGAAAAACACGCAGACACTTTTTTGTGCTGTGCCACACTTTCTCAACAACCTAGCGGATGCAGCAGCTCAAGCAAGAACAATGTACGGGATACAGGTCTCTCAATGCAAATACTGTATAAAGTCTAATTAGGTGTATCCTCAAGAATTCCCCACCAAGACCATAATTCCTCATTGTATTCAAGTACTTTTTATTTGTATTATTAATTCATTAGGGATTCATTCAAAGGGCTGGAAAACCATCTTTGTTACTGCTAAAGAATTTCACATTTGGGGGATAATGGGTGTAGTGATACAGTCAACTCCTTATTTGGTTTGATCAACAATTAAGGGCTCAAGGACAAAGTAAGATTGAAACAATTGGAATTCTCACAGTGAAAAATGGTAAACTGGAGCTGGAAAGTGGAGGTGATATATGACATGTATTGGACTAGGTTGTTGACTGGCACTGGTTCAATGAAGCTACATCAAATATCAATTATGTGCTTACTCTCGACTACGCATTTTATCATGCCTATATATATTTATATGTATATTGGGACATACAACCATAATAAAATTCTATAATAATAAAAAAGGCCTTGTAATAATCATAAAATACAAGAAAATATAGAATGCAGGTAATTTGGAGTGCTTTGCTGAAGCAGTGGGAAAGAAGTGAGGCCATAACATTTGAGTTCCAACATTACACGTGATTTCATCCTGAATCTTGATTCCAAGCTCTTCTAAATGGGTAGAGTTTATTATTCACATCTTGAACTGTCTAGACAGTTAGAAACTGGCATATGGCTCACAAAAAGCCCCTGTATGGCTCATACTGTTGATGTAATTAGGATACGTTGCAATCTGTATGCTCAGTGAGCCATTTCCTGTCCCATTGTGGGCTAAAACCGGCCGATGACGTCATATTGAGTCAGATACACACTGCCCAACCTGCTGATAGAAAAACACACATTCTTTCCTGTGCCATCACACACACAGACTAACACACACACACACACACACACACATGTGCACGCACATGCAAACACAAATATCAAGAACTGTCAAATGCCTCTAACTGATTTCACATTGCTTTATCAGCTGCACTGTCATTCAACAGAAAAAAGACACGATTGCATATAAATGTGTAAAATAATTTTAATTTCATCTCTGTCAACTTTAAAATAGTTCTCCAGAATAGCTCCTATTTAAAAATAGTGATTTAACTTTGAAGCAAATAACTTGAATATAAATGACAGTATTATTTGTGATTTCAAATTGTAATGCAGATAATCGGAATATTGAGCAAAACATCTAAAAACAGTCTAGTTTATATTTATATGTTATTTGTATAATACGTAAACATTATTACTATGACAAATGGTTCCAAACGTTTTGAATAGCAGAGTTTGAACAGGGAAAAAAAGTGAACATATTAAATATGCCATTGTCCTGCACATTTTAGAGCCCAATGTCCATTTTATCGTACTTTTGTCATAAAGTATATCCACAGCTATATGTAAGAGTAAAGTTTGCACAGGACACATTTAATGTTGTTATTTCCCCAATATGTTAACTTTAGCAAAACAAATTCATTCATTTCTACACATGCACACATCCACACACTGGCAATGGTGTATATATATACACATACATATGTGAGAAACTCAGAACGCTGATTTCCTGTGTGTTTGCGATGAGAGCACAGGGCTAGCATGACCAGCGTGTTTTTTTTGTGGTAAATGGTGCAGCAGAAGTGGTTCAAAGGTCTTTTAGAAGTGTTTTGAGTAGAAAGTACTTATCACACACAAAATACATACCATAAAGAGTAACCCAACCGTATATAGATCCATTTCTAACAGCCGGACAAACGTTCTTCAAATCATGCAAATACTAGGTCCACTACATTCCTGAGGAGCCCATTCTCAAACCTTCGGCTCTACTTCAGGTTATAAGATCACTCAGGCTCCTTTTTGGATACTGCTACTGTCACAACCATAACAAGTCAAGGCCAAAATATTAAATTAGGTTATGACATAAATGCATACTTTTTAAGAAGAGGTCTGAAGCAGCTCATAAAAGAGGGGAAACAAAAAGGCAAATGTAAACAACTCGTGCATATCATGAAAGAGTAGGTTTTTGTCACCGCCGTCAAACCACCTGACAGTGGTGACATACAATCTAAAGGTGGTGATAAAAACCTCCAAATGACCCTCAACAGGAAATAGAATATAATTGTTGATCACAATAAATACCAATATGGGCTGTGGTGTTTCATTAACCTCTTTTGTACTTTTATTTCTCCCCTATTTTTTTTCAATATCGTCCAACCCTAGGGGATGAGGTGTGCCTTCCCTCTGTTTCTCAATTCACTATTATGCCATGTTCATTTGGTCATTTGAGATGTACATAGTGCACCTACTACCTAACTACATAGCACATGTTTTACAATATTTCCTGTAGGTTAGGCTTCTCCAATGATTAAGCAAAATTAAAATGGCATGACAACATTTAACCAAATCCAACATTCACAACATTGCCCCCAGTTCCATAATCATTGACTTTATGTATTTTAGGAAGTTATGGCTCGGCGGCAGCTATCAGTGGAATATACAGTGCAATATACAGTTTATAGTCTAGTTTACAGAAGAATATGATCTATGGGAGGCACTACATGACAATTAAATATGAGGTCAGTGGTGAATTCATGTTGCTACTGGTTATGATTATTAAGGCGTACTTTAATTGATGATAGCCTATTACTAATCTAACTTCTTATCGAATGTTTGCCACAGTGCTCACAATTGTTATTTGTTATCTGTTTATGTCCAATATACAGTTTACAGTCCAGTTTACATATAATGCTTAAGATGACAGTAAGAAGTACAAAGCCATTGACTGGAATTTTATGTTGTAATGAGGCCACTGTCACCACCGTCAGATTAGTGTCTCCACCATCAGAGGGAGTTTTATTTGTTTTAAATGAATAGGCTTACAGTGTTTCTTCAGTGCTGTACTAGTCTCTTTTAATTCAAAAATATGTTTGCTAAATATAAAAACATTAGTTTTCATTATCATTTTTTCTATTTAGGCTTAACATAAACCTTGTATAATGTTAGATCTTTTAAAAGTGAATAGTCAACATTTAACAGAATATATGTGTACTAAGGGTGCTAGATAATGATTTTAAAACTCTACATAAAAATAAAAAATTATTAGCTTTTTATTGTGTCTGACTGTGTTGACAAAAACAAAGTAATAACTGAAAAATGCCTATTTTATGAAAAATAAATACAAGATGAGGAGGTTGCCCCGCTACAATGACATACCTTCTGATTTTGTGAATGAAGTTATTTATTTTTTATTCCCAAGTATCAGGAATAGATGTAGCTCCTAGGTCCTTTTTCTAATTTTACACTGTTTAAAAACATAACCTCTTCTTTACAATGAAACCGTTTCCATGCACAAAATAAAATGATAACTGCAGATAATCAGATTTTGGCATTTCACTCATCAGTTTACATGAATGACCCGGTGATCAGATTTCTGTCAAATATGACAAAGCAGCTTCAGAAATTACAGCACACAGTAAGAATTCTAAGAACATTCTTCCACAATTTTACATAGATTTTTGATTGAAGTCATATGACTCCAGATTGCCCCAAATGCAGCCCTCCGTCAAGTAATAGGCATTAAGTATTCAGCGTTTTGAGTAACAGTGTACATTCTCTTAAAAACCTGATTGCTGAGCTGAAATCCATGCCTCTGATTTCTTGAAATCCAATCATCCGATCTTTGCATCCACAACAACTCCAATAATTAGATAACTGCTGTAGTCCAGAAAAGATTATACTACAGATGTGCATGTGTTTCCACTCATTCTTTTAACAATTAATGATGAGGAGTAACAGACACACTACAAAATTATTTAGAATAATATCTGATTATATTTATTTACAGGCTGATGCTAATATCTGGAGCAACTCAACAATGAGTTATGGATAAAGTGTAAAGTGACCATTTGCCATATGTGAACACACCACAGCACACATTGAATCCTTTCACCAGGTGAAGCATCGGGCAGCATAGCGCCTGGGGAGCAGTGTGTGGGGACAGTAACTTGGGTACCTCAGAGGTGCCACTCGCAGTCCAGGGATTCAAACCCACAACCTTGTGATCACAGGGCCAACTCCCTAACCACTAGGCCACCAGGCAAATGTGGCGTTTGGAGTCTTGTAGTGTAGCGTGGTTTAATTGCCTGGACAAGAAAATTGAAGCCGGTCAGCTGTATGGAGTGAGGCAGTGTTACCCACTGGGCTATATCAACCATTTACACATATTGTGTTAGATAGGCTTGAGTTACTCTGAATCCCCAAAACAGTTGGATTACACGCCTTTAAAGTTGAAAAAGGCACAGATGACCACAGAAGAGAAGAAAGTCTCCTTATGGACACACTACCTAATTGGCCAGTGCTTTGAATCTCCACAATACACAACTTACCGTAGGGTCATCTGCAATCTTGAAGTGGTTGTGGTTTGGGCACTTCATGGCTGATCAACAACGTGTTTACGTTTTGTCACGAAAGCATACGTGAGAAGCAATGCAGGGAATCCTGGGGATTTTTTGTTTTTCTGGAAATATATGTCAAAAAAGGTTGGTGCACTAATTTACAGTGGAAGAAAAAACAAAGAAGATAAAAGAAAGAAAATGAATATGATAATGAGTATAAACTCCACCCCTGGGTTTCCCGTCACCCTTTCCTGCATTCTGATTGGCTATAGCACTCACTGCCTGTCACAACACTTTCTACAGGATCTCCCTAATGGGTCCAGATGTTTAGCCTGCTGGAAATCAGTTGGGCGTCAAGAGCCGATTTATGAGACTGATTTCCTTCTAATCTGGGGCTTAGTGGAAAATCAGGGTTCGAATTATGTATATGAGAAAAAAATTGAAACGTGTTTAGCCCCAGGTAGAGTTTTTTAATAGTCCTGTGGCTGACTGTGCATTTAGTCTGTGCTCTGGTTGGTGCCAGGTGTGACTTATTGCCTGTGCGGACGTGTGTAATCTTATGGGCGTGTCACATTTGGCAGTGTGTAATCAAAACAAGTTGTTACACCCACACACACATACACACACACACACACACACATACGTACATACACACATGCATACATACATACACCTGGATATGTGTTACTTTAAGAGTTTTTCTTTGGACTGTCTGTTAATAAAAAATATACATAATATATATTCTAATGTAACAATATTCTAAGGTGATACTACTACTACTACTACAACTACTACTACTATTACTACAACTATGTTATAATTTTAAATAATAAGATAATATAATAATAAATAAAAGGCTGCACATTGCCTTCAAAAAAGGAAAATAAGGGACTGTCCACCTAAAATACTTCCTCGTTGTGGCCTGCCTGGCCAAACTGTATATATCCTATTAAAGTAAACAAAACACACACACACACACACACAGACAGAACTCACTGTCCTTATCATATGCCCTGCATACACCCACATATTCTCCTTAACCAAGACCAGTTATCTCAAATGCTGTTTTTATACATTCCAATCCAGTGAAATCCCCTTAACTGTATGTTCTGTGCCTGTGCAGGTGTAATCACCAGCTTAGAGCCTGCAGCGTCTATCAATTACCGTAAACACCAGAAAGACCATCAAAATGCATGTTAGTGTTACAATCAAATAGCAAACAAGTGACTGGGTCTATCATATACAGTATGTGGAGGGTGGACCCTGTGGCAGAAATACAGTATTACCCATTTTCACAATATTTCTTGATATTTTCAATGATTTTTACTAGAGCTGGGCCATTAACAAATTTTTTTAACGCCGTTAATCGCACGGGGTGGGGGTGTTGGTGGGGGTGGGGGTGGGGGCGTGGTTTTTTTCCCCCCCACAACAAAAACCAAACAC
>JBBPCW010251360.1:0-14036 GCA_037974425.1 Phenacogrammus interruptus
ACACAATCAAAAACAACTTTAAAATGCAGTTTAAGGTTTTATTGCTTCTTACTTTAAACATGGAGAATAAAATAAAACTGTCCACATAATCAAAGAAAGAAAGAAAGAAAGAAAGCAAAGCAGACGTGAGCTTATTATTTTTCCCAAAAAGACGAAGATGCCTAAAAACGCGTGGAAAACGCAAGGCGCGTCGCTTTCTCCTTCTCCTCCTTCGGAAGTGTCTGTCGTTGCTAAGCAACCATCAGCCGTGCTCTCCATTTCCTCCAACGAAAACCCCTTGCTGTAACTCTGCTACATGGTTTTCAACTCGACGCGGCGCGGACGCGCCTGAAAAAAACGTCGCTGGCCGTGACTATCGCTTTACAGACTGACTACTCGCACCATTCAGCGGAGCTTTATTTTTCTTTCGGATCTTCGGATCACATGCGTACCGAACCGTGGAGAGGGATCGGTTCGGATCACGGATCAACAGTGATCCTTTGCACCACTACTATTTGGTGAGCATGTGGTGATCAGCAGGACTGCTTCACAATTGTTATATTTAGTTACACAAATAAAAAAAAATTATGATGGAGCAAATTTGTAACATAACTGACTATGATGGAGGTTTTAGAGGCAGCTTCTGGTTCCATTTACCTCCACTGTGAAAAGTTCAGTCTCATTAAGTTCCAGAATTCACATCAAACCACTCATCTGCATTTTTAAAATCCTAACATTGACTTAATTGTGCAGAAATATTGATCGGAGGAACATCCTTGTAAACGTGTCAAATTCAATACAGGTTTCATTATTTGATTCCAATTACACATTCCTGGGTCAGGCCTCAGTAGCAGCTTCTATTGTTTCATTATGATCGATGCACAGGCCACTGTTAGGGCTGCATGATAAAAAAAACAGTTGCTACTGTTTAAACTGATAGTGAGTGTAATTATTATCTGTAATTAAAACTAACAGACAAATTTCATAGCAGAGGGGAATGAACCCTGAATGAAAGGTAAAGAGATTCATTCTGTGAGGCCGGAGATCAAGCGGCACACTGCATGGGGAGGAAAGTTTAACCCGCAAATTGGAGGGCAGAGAGAGTATAACCCTCATACTGGAGGGCGGGGCGAGTTTATCCCGCACACCACAGGACAATACGAGTTTAAGCCGCACGCCAGAGAGTGGGGAGAGTTTCCTCAGTTTCCTTATCAGAAAGATTACACAAAGTTAGAGATCATTCTGCCCCTGAACTACAGAAGAAAGATTATAGACTCAACAGCATTTTAAACACAGACCCTAAATTGAAAGTCAAACAAACCTGAGAAAAAGTTTGTCTGCAGCGAGTCACATTTGGCACTGAGGGCCTTTGGTTTTAAAAGAGAGAAGCGATGGCAGTACCTTAATAATGGCAGTCATTCATAACATGGCTCTTTTTATAACCGCTGCCCTTTCACTTGGTCTTATAGAAGAGTTTGCCAACAGACCTGTGCCGGCAGCCTCAGGTGACCTTTGGGCTTTCAAACAGTCAGTCAGTTTAGACTGTAGTCAGTCTTATCTACCATTTGATATACATTTTAAGAAAATTTACCAAATTTATTTTAGCCAGTTACCAAACTTCACCCACAACTCTTTGGCACTGTTAAAACAAAAACAATTATTTGCTTTATTATATGTAATATCACTACTTACGTCAGTATTACTGAGCAAGTACTTCTCTCTATTACAGCAATAACAGACTCCTAACAGCTATTTGGTTGGAGAGCACAGTGGATAAACACTTTCACCATGTTTTCCATGTTTTGTTCAGATCTCCAGACGCCTCCTTAATCCCATCCTACGTTCAGTCAGCTCCCCAAACTGAAACCCGGACACCTCTCTATGGCACTGCCTTTCGGCCGAGCGAGAAAAAGTCGGAGCCGTCTGGCAGCGAGCCTAATCAAAACATTTGACAGCACTTAACGCTGTGGGCTGAGAGACGCCGCCGGTCCACGCGCTCATCAGAACGCCGTCTGGCAGCGAACTCGACTCCCACTCACCACTTCAATCACAGTCCGGCTCGAACCGCTCTCACGGTCAACGAGACGAACAACACCCGGCTTTATTCCTCTTTTCTTCTGTTCTCATGATCACGAGCAGGTCCTTCACGTTCTCAACAAAATGAGGGTTCATCACAGTAATCCAGAGTGTCTAATATTAGACTGGTACACTCCTAAATTTCACTTTATCCTTTTAAATATCTGCACTTTTAATCTTTTATTGATTTTCTATGTATATAGTTTTTTCCCCTCCTAATAATCTTACATGTAATATTTTTATTTTATTCCTGTAAAGCACAGCGAATGACCTCTGTTTGATAATAGGCTACAATAAACTAGACTTAAGTTTTTTTTAAATATCCGCACTTCCATCACACTTTTAATTTTTATAGATTTTATGTATCGCTTCAATTTTTATGCTTAATCTATTCTTCTGTAGCACACGGAAGGTGCTGTTCATGATAATGGAATACAGAAATAAGTTTATTCAATATAAATAAACTTGACTTTATTCTGAAGCCAGGAGGAAGGGAGGGTTGATAAACTATGATTCTCCCAACATTGTAAACTCATAAAGTCGGTTGTCATCACACCATTGCTCAGGTTTGACATCAGTATACTATGACTCCCATCCTTAGTAGGTAAAACAGGACTGGCTTGAGTGCAGCCAATGACCCATTAATTACTGCGATTACTCCAAAAAAGGCAAGAATGGCCATAAAATTCCACTCAAAATACCAAAAAGGAACACCACGGCCTCACCGAAATCTTCAGAGGTGTCCAGAATCACCCAGAGGTTTGAGATGATGATAGATTAGGGTACATAACATTTAATACCATGAAATTCTAAAATGTTGAGGACTGTTCTTTGAGACGATGGTTTTTTAAGTTACAGCCCACAAAATTAATCACCAAAATTTAAAAAGAATTATCTAATTCATCTAATTTATTATATTATAAATTCTCATTATCTATGCGGCAGTGGACTGCTCCAAGAGAACGGGGGCGTTTGAGCCAAATCCTGGAACCAATCAACCTAGAAAACACTGAAATGGTTCTGTGCACAATAACAGACAAACAGATGACATGTTTACCTCACTCTCAAGAATCAGAATCCGGCGAGAAAAGAGTAACCGATGATTTAATTAATAATGAACTAATGTACTGGATCAACATCAACAGATTAACCCTCCGCAGATGAGCACTGGTTCGGTTCTTGTGGTGAGTTTTTGGAAGTTTCTCACAAACAGAACTAATAAAGGGTCATGTCAGCTCATAAAGAGATGCTTGCCTTTAGAGTGTGTCATTAAAACCTGTTTGCAACAAATAAAAATAATGTTTGCTCTTCTACATGCTCGCCATTTGATGCTCTCTCTCGGCGCCGGACCCCTTCCCTGTGCGGGTTTTCCCCACCCACTTGTGGGTGGAGACTATCCTGAAAGTTCTCCCTGGTTCAAATATCTTATGATTATGTTTATAAGACCTAAAATGAAAGGGTTAAGGTTAGCCTTTCCACATTTCTCTTTAAATTAATTTAAGATTATTTGATAACTTTTTACAGGGCTCATTTTATAGAACTTTGTATGTGACAAAGAATCTTGAAGTTAATAGATTGTAAACTGAAAATAGACAATGTGCTCAGTATTGTGTATCACCTTGAGGTATCAGAACTAGAGGTGAAAAAGTAGCATTACCTTTCAGAAAAGGCTTGAAAACATTCAGGAGGAATAAAGTGTCAGTGGCTCTTTACGGAAGTGACCCAGACCTTCCAAACTAATGGGCAAAACAGGAGGGACCAAGAGAAGAAGAGCCAGAAGACAGTCAAGGTTTAATCAATTGAGCTAAAGTTCCCCAGAGCACTTTTACAGTCATAAACCCAAAGACCTGACGATCCAATTAGTGCCCCAGTCTCACACAGACACAGACACACCCACCTCTTCAACACTGGGATGTCCCCTGTCACAGACAGACACACTTTCTTTTGCCTGCACATGTGTCAACTCTTTCTGGCAGCGGGATCAACCAAACAGCCCCAGACTGGGTGAGGCCCGGAAGAAACCCTTGTTTGGGTGGAGTTTTGCTGGCTGGTTACCCAGTTTGGAAGAATTTTACACACTGTGGTTAATATTCAATCTGTCCTTTAATATCAAGTCACACCCCAAAATTGGAATAGTTGATACTGGTATAAGCCACACAATTTACTCGAACCTGGTGCACTCAAACGCCTAGTGTTGATCACTGACATGCTTCACAATAAATACTGTTAATTTAAATCAATACACCCTTACACTTCAGCTGCGGTAAGCAAATTTAGCATTGGGTACAAAAAGTATTAAGTGTACGGTTATGGTTACTTCCCCAGCTGCTGGAACTGTGTCGTATCTACACTGTACTATGCTGGTCTTTAACTTTAAGCAGGTTTCGATGGTTCAGTGTATCTCACTCTGGTAACAGAATTTCTGACTCAATTCTCTCCACATTTTAAGGCTGCTCATCCCAAAACTGCATCCACAGAGTCAAACCAGCAGAAAGTTTTTCTGTCAGAGTTGCTATTGTTATTGTAGTATATTATATAAAATATATATACTCTCATATAGTCTAGACAGAGATTTTTCTTAGCATTCATTAGCCGTGCAATGAAAATCTAACTCAGAAAACTTGTTAGCGATGTCCTGGTTCACTTTCGCATTTCTCACAGTTATAAAGATAAATTTGTTAGTGTCAAAGAAAACTCCCACTAAAATTTATCTTCAGCCCAAACAGACAGTAATGCTAGTACTTCGTCGACTTCAGTTTAGTTTGTGTCTGTTTTTTTGTCCGTACAATAAAACTGGCCCCTTTCCATGTTCTGTACGCTCGGCTGCTGCCCGCTTTTAGCCCTGCTGTCGGGCAGCTCAGATTCAGCTTATTTGAATCATAAAAACATTTGTTCACTGTACATCTAGGTTCACCTCATATCAGTAACCAGATTAAACAAGATTTTAAGCATTATTCTGAATTTTGAAGATTCTTCAAATCTACAATGATTCTGATATTATCTTTGCTAACAAATCTTTTCCTGAGGTTAAGGTATGACACTGTGCAAACCTGATTTCTTAATGTTCTGCTTTCCAGTAGTTTTAATGTGGTCCTGAGTTCTCCAGGCTTACTGAAGGACATTCAAAGACTGTCAATTTCAGAGTAGCCCCTGAACCGGACAGTTTCAGAGAAATGTTTTTTATCTGTTAAAACACTCAGACATACGTATGAATCAGTCAAGCAGAAAAAAGCACTTATCTAACTTAAGGTTTGAACAAATGAAGAAGGTGCAGATGATTCCAGATGATCAGGCGGTGATCAGTATACTGGTGGCGCTGAATGCTACGTGGTTGGTAGTCCTTTAGCAGGTCAGAATAAAACATTTGTTCCTGTTTCTTTCATTTAATCTAGTCAATATGCCAAAGATGGGACAGTTTGAAAGGAATAAATGTTTTGCAAGGTGATTCAAATTGGAATAGAAAGAGACTAAAGACATTTGCACAGTACTGTAATCTACTTGGGGAATGGGCGGGGGGGCTTCAGGCTTGACAGACAGGGGCAGGAGAAGGTTAAGAGGGCTGCAGCTTCAGTCCACTCAGGGGGCTTAAAAGCTGGGTCAGATGCCTTCAGAGGCTAAATTCAGCCACACAATGGAATTGACAGTGGATTTAGAAGAACCAAGCGTCTTCTCTATTAGGAGACAAGTAATGGGGTTGCTTCTCACTTTTACAAAATCAATTTAAGAATTTAATTATTGACTGTTGGTGGCTGACGACCAAAAACACACGCAGCACAAAAACTACAATATTCACCCCTTTTGCTCAGGTTCAGACACATCGTTGCCTTGACATCGTTGCCTTGACACCGTTCGCCTGACAGACTTAATTTAGAAATATCGCTAGTGAAATAAATAAACAAATAAACAAGAATAAATCACACTTAGAGGTGCGGCGAGGTCTGTGGGAGTTGTTAGTGAAGGGAGAGGTTCAGACAGCAATATTAAAATCAAAACTAGACAGAAAATGAGCGTTAGCCGAGTTGCTAACAGCATTAAAGAGGAAAAATAGGTAAAGGCTACCTTTTATCGGCCTCTCGACGGTGGAGAGCTTGTTCTGATCCTTGGCAGACATCCTGGAGAAGAGGTCCAAACTTGTTTTCGTCTTAATGAAGAAAAAATAAAAATAATAATGAAAAAGAGGGGCTCCTCCGGCTAGCTAGCGGGGGGCTAGCGGGTTAGCTGGGGGATCGCTGTGAGGGGAGCGGGCCGGCTATGGTCGTGGTCTGGTCCTGGTACGATTCTGGTCCAGGTGGAGGAGACCCGCTGGGCGGTTCTGGGTGTGTTCCTCTGGACTCGTGCTCTGCACGCTCCGCTCTGTGTGTCCGCGGCGCGAGGAGCAGGAAACGCGGCGCGAGATCTCCAGCCCGACCAGTCCGCTCCGGCCCGACCTGCCAGAACCGGGCTCGCGGGCTCTACCGCATGTGCGTGCGCGTCCCAGAGCGCCCGTGTTTGTGTGAGTGATGTGTGTGTAAGGTGTGTGAGTGTGTGTAAAGCGTGTGTGTTTTATCTCCCCGTCTCTCCGGATTAAACTCTAATCCACAGCAGCGTTTCCTACAACATGGCGAGGCGGGGGGGACGCGGAGGATTGTGGGGGATGTAGTCTAGACTAGTCGGAGGGCGGGTGTGTGGGTGTGTGGGTCTGTGTAAGTGTGAATATATATACATAAATTTATATACTTATATGTCCTGTTCTAGCATGACAGTGTGGAAGAATTTGACTGTATTGGAAGTTTATTGGCACTGCATTAACACCAGCTAAACCAGCCTCCACTTTTCTTGAAATGCTTTCCACAAGATTTTGGAGTTTATGTGGGAATTTTTGACCATTCGTTCTGTAGAGCATTTATGAGGTCAAGCACTGATGTTGGAAGAAGGCCTTGCTCGCAATCTCCGTTCCAGTTCACCCCAAAGGTGTTGGATGGGGTTGAGGTCAGAGCTCTAGGCAGCCAGTCAAGTTCTTCCACATTGAACTCACCCCACCATGTCTTTACGGAGCTTGCTTTGTGCAGTGGGACACGGTCATGCTGGAATAGAAAAAGTTCTTCCACAATTTGCGTCCACAAAGTTTGAAGCAGTTGTCAAAATAACTTGTTATACAGAAGCATTAAGATTGTACTTCAGTGGAAATAAGGGGCCACCTGAATTCAATAATAAAAGTTTTGCACACCACATATTTATGCATTTAAGTAGATTTTTATTCTTGTTAAACACTTGAAAGTGAAGAAAAGAGCAGTAAAAACCTACCCACCTCTGATTACAGACCGCTGACTGCTGTGAGCCGAGCTGGACACCAAAGGAATGAGCCCAAAGGTCCACAGGAGCCCCAAAGCAGTCTAGTTATCACTCAGCGTCCAGTCGTCTTTTACAGTAAGTAAATCAATGTGGCTGCAGATTCGATTTTACTGTAAGATCAAACTTTGGTGGATGTGGATCTGAGTTTCAGTGATAACAATTAAGCTGCAACTAAATCCGCATTTTTGCTTCCTAGAAATATTGATTTTAAATCCTGTTACTCTGTATTCATTTTATGGTTACGTTTAATTGCCTGTTTTTATGCTTTTGTTTATAAGCTCTGCAAATCACATTGTGTGATAATTTGCTATACAAATAAACCTGCCTTGCCTTACTTAATGTTCTTTTAAGCGTGGTGCAGTATTCGACATGCTGCTGTTCAGTGACACACTGTGTGGTTTGGGACACAGCCCAGGTGTCTCGAGGAGAGTGAACGTCTGTTAGTTTGTGGTGCCACACAGCGGTCAGGAACAGAACTGCACCAGGTTTTCGTTAACAATATACAATATAGACTTCATCAAAAGTTCACTACTTATATGGACCGAAGTATTGGACTATATGGACAAATGACGTCGTGCTTCCAACTTTGTTGGCACAGCATGACTGTGTCCCAGTGTACAAAGCAAGCTCCATAAAGACATGGTTGGAGGAGTTCGGTGTGGAAGTAGTTGGCACAGAGCCCTGACCGCAACCCTTTCCAACACCTTTGAGATGAATCGGAATGGAGATTGCGAGCCAGGCCTTCTCGTCCAAAATCAGTGTCTGACCTCCTAAATGCTCTACAGAATGAATGGAAACAAATTCCCACAGAAGCTCCAAAATCTTTTGGAAAGCCATCCAAGAAGAGCAGAAGCTATTAGAGCTGCAGTGTTCCTTGCAGAAGTGTTCCAGCACCTAGTGTAAAGCCTAACCAGAAGATTAGAAATGTGCCTGATTTCAGAAAAATACACACAAAAAAAACACAGGGGGAGCAGCTGCCTACCCACAATATCACATACGATTTACTGTATATACAGTATACACACACACACAGCTGCAAGTTCGCGTGCCCAGTGCCACCCCGTGGTCAAATGTAGAACTGGCCCGATTTTTAATAATACAGACCGCCGTTAAAAATGAAGACACAAATAAAAGTGTTTCATTTCTATTTTTAAAAGCATTTGTATAATGTATACAATTATTTTAATATAAAATCTCTTTTAGTGACCTGAAATGAAATAAAACATTCTGTAAATCAACTGCAGCTATGTTGTTTTAAAAGGCAAAGGGAGCATTTGGCTGATGCTCTTATCCTGAGCGACTTAAACTCATTAGTTACAGGGACAGTCCCCCTGAGACACTGATGGTTAAGTGTCTTGCTCAAGGACTCAATAGTAGAAAGTGGAGACTTGAATCTGTGACTTTGTAGTTATCGGGTTCATTGGCAAGTATTTTACCCACTAGACTACTGCCACCCCTTTTGCCATTATGGTCTCACTGCATATTAAATAGGGGAATAGACAAACAGTGCTATGGCTACAACCCTGTAAATACATTAGATGCTGTTCCTGAGATGAGATAACATATGTTATATTGAGTAAATGCATGTTTTCTCTGATTTTAGAAATAAATTAAGAAACAAATGAATGTATATGAGATAAGGGCTAAGTGGCACCCCATTTGTGGAGTCACTCTTTTGTTTCCCATGAATAAATGAAGTAGAGACAATACTCGGTTCTTAAAGTTAATGATAGAAACACAAGAACTGACACAATGGCTTTATTTGTCTTTACGATAATAAACAGAAAAGCATCCGTGAGACAGGCGTAAGGCTGTGAACAGAAATGTGATCACTGTGGACACAGAGGTCCCTGTGGAAAGCGTGCAGCGTATGATTTTACACATCAGCAGGATGAGGCTTGTGACCGGCCATGTATCTGTCTGTAATTCTGAAAACGACTCATCCTGATCAGTGGAGAGCTTTCACAAAGCTGGAATTTCTCACGGAGCAGGCCGGAGGTGCAGGTCAGGCCTGTCTCCTCATTAAAGCCCTTCACAGCAGGGGTGGGGGTCAGCAGGGGTCAACGGGGAGGTCCCACAACACCACATTATCACTTTACCTGACCTACAGTACAAATCTATTTCTCATTTTTCATCTGGGTCTTCTGTGGCTCCCAAAAAGGCCAAAAAATGATGTGGCTCCCGAAAATGAGGTCTATAGAACTAATTCAGTCAGTTATAGGCCGTAGTGCCATAGTGTCAGTTATAGGCTATAGCACCATAGTGTTCTAAATATGATGCTGACAGTAGCATTGTAGCATAAACAGGTTTCAGTTATTCTAGATACATCACTGACTGTAGAACTGTAGGGTAACCAGGTTTTAGTCAACTCTAGATATGACTGTAGAGCAATGATGTAAACAGGCTCCAGAACTCTTTACTAAAGGAGCCGCTGTAAAATGACACAAAAATAACATAACTTGGGCCTCTGTGTCTTAATATTTTTTCACTCTAAGTATCCTGACGTTCTCTCAAATAGATTTGAACCCCCCACCTCTCCCCACACCTTCCCGCTTGAGATCTCACCTCGGCTGTGTGAGAAACTCTGTGAATTCCAATCTCAGGACTGCGGCCTCTGAGGTCCAGTCCAGCCTGATATACAGAGTGTGAATATGTGAATAAGCTGTTGATAATAGTGGTGTGATACATCCCAGCAGGTCAGTTCACAGGAACAGGAGGATCTTCTTTTCCGAAAGCAAAGCGAAGCCATCAGAGAAAGTCTGACGGACGCTGGATTCAGATCTTCTACTGTGCTAGATAATATCCATGCAATGAACAAGTAAAAAACACAAACATCCAGCGGGACGGTGCTGAATGGTGGTTGGGAGCCGGAAGTAAATAAATAAATAAACGATACACTGGCACGGCTGATCAAGAGGCAATAAATAGGAAAAATGCCACCAGAAGGCTCTCACCGTTAAGACTCTGTGTAAATATATATATACGCCTATATTACAAATTCAACTGGGCACTTTGAGAGTCGGACTAATAGAAAAGTAATAAGGCGACAATCAGGCGCTTGTAAATTTGGAGTCCTTATACGACTTTATCTGTAGAGGGTTGATATCGAGCTTTTCAGAGAAAGGATAAGCGTAAACGATAATCTCGAGCGCAGGTGGCCTTCAAACCTGCTCCGGAAGGTTTGCCGTCCCGCAGTGCTCAGTGATGACACACCTGGTCCAGCAGAGGGCGCTAATAAACAGAAATATGGTGTGTTATCAGTGTCTAGTAAGCCGAGTTTAAACTACACGCCTCATCAATGAGGGTCTTTAAAAGGACAGTAATGGTCATTATGTGGAGGGTGATGGTTACTATGGGGACTGTGATGGTCATTATTTGGTCACCTGTCTGTTGCCGGAGTTCTAGCAGAGGACGAGTTCACGTTCTCTCAAAAGTCTGTTACTTACTTTACTGTCGACATGACTCAAAAAAGCTGTAGCTGAATGATAGGGTACAATCGCAGCTTCCAAAGAAACATATGTTGCACAAGCACCTGAGCTTATCGTTACTGCATGACATTTTCATATATTTCATATTTTAAAAACTGTTCAGATAGTCCCATTCATTCACTATACATCACTGATGAGTGTTTAGCTGTCCAGTTTACTCTAGTGTATTATCGATATCTTTCCGATGATGTGCCTTCGGGGCGGTCCTGTTAAGAGCACTGCAGGAGGGCCAGTGTTCAGGAGAAGACGGAGTGGCCTCTGAAAGCCTTACACTTGTTTTGTACGGTTGAGCGTGAGAGATGGAGCACGTTGGGATGGCTTTCACGGTCTGAACGATGTGTGAGAGATAAAAGCCAAGTATTCATGTTGAGTTTCCCCAAAAACGGTCTGAGACACGTCAGAAACAGACTAAAGATGAGTTTTTCATGTCTCCCAGGCAGGTGAAGACGAGAGTCCAGGTTAAAGGCGATGTTAGAAAAGTGAGACTTTCTTCTTCAGTTCGTTCCGTTTCCACAGCGACATACGGTCGAACTCTGTGATGGGCATCCCGAACAGGTGCTCAAACTCCTCTGGAGCAAGGTGCCTCTGCGGGACGAGAAAACACAAACTGATGACAGTTTACGAGTAAATACATGAATATAATATAGCCTTAAAAAGTGAGGGAACATCTTGCTTTTAGAACAAGGCTGTGGTGCAAATGAACAGCCTCTAAAGGGAACATCTTGTAGACTAAAATGACCCGTTGTTTGTTTATTTGCTGAGTTGAAAACCTTTTTTTTACATTCAATTCAGCCTCACATTAAGAAGGTCCTGGATTTGATTCAGGTCAGGGGCCTTTCTGTGTGAGTATGCATCTTCTACCTGTGTCTGTGTGGGTTTCTGCTGGGATCTCTGGGTTCCCTCCACAGTCCAAAGACTACCCCCTAGGTGTGTGTGTCTGATTGGGTGTGGGTGACCTGTCCAGGGTGGTTTGCTCTGTGAGAGCTGAGATAGACTCCACCCACTACCCTGGTTAGGATTGGCTCAGGGGCTGGATGAATGTTAATATCAGCATATAAACAGTAACTGTGTATTAAAGCATGTCGAGATATTATCTTTATTCTTTGACATGCACACAACATTTGACCAGGGGAGCACAAACTTTTGCATCACAGCAGAGAAACTGGGCGTGATATTTACATTGTTGTAAATAAAACAGCCCATAAAACATCAATATGAGTATTAAACACGCAGCCCTAATGAAGCTCCAGTCTTACCTCTAGTCTGGTCCTGTCTACTCCTGGGGGTAACTTACAGCGGCCCCTGTGGTTCACAATCAGCATTTCATACGGATAAATCTGGAACAGAAAGGACAGACTGATCACAGTTTTGCAGCCATCATCTAACCCGGCCTGCTGAAAACCATGGGCTGCTTTTATAAACACCCATTAAAGAACTGGGCTGATATGAAAACTGTTTTTAAGGAATGTACAAGTATGTGTCTAAGTATATATATATATAATGTCATGCTCTAACTATGCTGATTAACTACATTAATATATAATATATAAATGATACATAATACATTAATGATATTAAACACATACTGTAGCCCTTAGGGCGGGGCAACAGAGAACTCTTGGCAGTTCTTGTTGGTTTATGAATATTAACTCTTATACTACTATTAGTACTGATGACAATATTAATGAAACTAATGATTTAAGTAGGCCCTCCCAGCTTGACAATTTAACACAGCCCTCACTTCCTCCTTATCTGATCACCCATCCCTCTGAGGGTCTGTGTGTGATGACTGAACTTCTGCTAAACTTTTGAACTTCTGAGTTTAGTTTTAGACGAATCCAACAAAACAGACACAGGTTTCAGATATAGTCCATCATTTCCAGGCACATTAGAGGTGGCGCTGCAGAGGGGGGGTAGAAGCGTTATGGGATGTGGGAGGATGTGAGAATGAGGTGGGAGGGATCAGAAGGAGGAGAAACAGGCAAACTTGGGAGGAGCTTTTTTCTGACACTGTGATTGACGGCACACTCACAGACAGCCAGTCCGCCTCACCTTCTGCTCCAGAATGCTGGGCAGTGAGTTTCCTCGATCCATTCTCCCTCTCTGAGTCTCTCCGTTCTGCCGAGAACGGAGCCCAACACACAGAAGAGCAGCATGAGCAAATGCACGCGCACGCGCACGCACACACACACACGCACACACACACACGCACACACACACACACACACACACACACACACACACGCACACACACACTCGCACACACACATGCGCACACGCACACACACAGAAAACACAGCCATTCACAGAGTTGGGCTTCAGCGAGGAAGCCTCCATCATGAGGGAGGGTGTCAATAATAAAGCTCACCGCCTCATTATCTCTGCAGGCTTCGCAAATAGAGCATGACAACAGAGGGGAAACTAGGCGGAGTAGCGATATGACGTCACTTACATTACATCTCGTATTTCATACAGTTCACTAAAGGCAATTTTGTGGCAGTTTCACTACTGATTTGCTGGGTTTAAAAAAGAAAACACACAAAAATGCACTATAACCTTTACACGGCCCACGTTGTTATTTATTTTTCCCCCAGCAGTCAGTAAAAAACTGTAATTGTGTATTAATGTGTGCAGGAGTGTCTCTGTAGAGAAGATGCTCTTATTTACACTTACACACAGAAACGAATGACCAGGGGTGCACAAACATTTGCACACAAGAAACATCACAACTTGTGTCCTGCAGGGAAAACTAGCCCTTGGTGTGTCGAGTCTTTATTGTTCCAAAGGAGCTCCTTTAATTAATTATTAATTTGTTTTTGTATGTATTTACGTTATAAACTAGTCATATTTGATCTCCTGTGGTTCCTGATGTCACCCTCTAATTGCAAAGATTGAAAATCGAATGAGTTAAGCAAAATGAAAGGGTCGTGCAGGCTAACTTCCTCAGTCCGGGTAACGTGTATTAGTAAGCGAGAAAGATGTAAATCAAAGAAGCACGGAAAAGTTAATGAGTTAATGAGGAAAAAGGTTCTTACCTGGAGGCCTGGAGAACAGAGAAACAAAATAAACACAGAGTTAATGATGAAGAAATCAGACTTAACAGATGACTGGGATGGGATTATGACATACACTACCGGTCAAAAGTTTTAGAACACCCCAATG
>JBBPCW010251407.1:0-11713 GCA_037974425.1 Phenacogrammus interruptus
TATTGCAAAATATCTTTTAAAAAATGTCTTTTATAATTTATAAAATTTAAATAATCCTTGCCTATGCTTACTTTCACCCAACCAAGGCAGAAGACTGCAGTTCATTGACGTGCTAATATTACATAGATGGTCCTTCTTGAAGTTTTGATCTGAGATTCTTTTCCTGCTTATTGATCTTTCTTGTCAGAACTTTTTTTTCTTGCCCTTTCTGTCTTCGTAATGCATTTACTTTTCTTTTTAATCTTTTCTTCTAATATTTTCCTTTGAAGGTGAGGCTAGTGCGCTCAGCGCCCCCCAGTCCACAGTTTAAAGCTTCTTTCGATGCTTCTTACCAAGTGTACAAACTCTACCAGATGGCCATTCACCGTGACCCGCCTGACAAGCCTAGCGAGAGCCAGGTCTGGTGTCTCTCAGTTCACTGGGCAGTAGGGTGGTTTGGACATTACTTATTTTTGTACAGGTTGAAACTTGCACACATGACATGGCCTTATTCTACAGCTGAATTCAGCTGAAATTCTTATGTTACGCAAAGAATGCCCTTGTTCATACTAATCTGAAATATTTTGAAATTTGTTCAAATGAGGCACAATTCTTAATTCTTCTTAACCAATTCTTAATACGTCCTAAAATGATTTAGTATTATTTCATTTGCTGTAACGTCTGAATTAGATTTCATTTAAAATGTATCACGAATGCAGGGCGTGTGTAAAGAAGAGATGAATAGACATCAAGAGATGTGGCAGCTTAATGTAGGAGAAATTAAATGAAAGCTGGACGCAGAAAGCATGGTACCCTGATATTAATGAGACATGACTTTAAACGAACTAGGACTAGGTGAGATGGAATAACCTGTTCAAATGAAGAGGAAATGAGGCAAGGGTAGAAACCGAGAGAGAAGAAAATAAGGGATGGCGGAAGGTGTTTCTTGTGAATTTGCAAGCGAGAGACAGAATGAATACGGTTCTCAGAAATAGGAAAGAGAGAAGAAGGAGAAAAAAGTTGGAGGAAATGAGAAAACTGCTCCCATACGTACCAGACATGCAGTGTTGCTACAGGTGTCTTGGTGAAACGGGGAGGTTGTTACTCACTGTTTGAGTTTGGCGCAGGTATTTTACCTCCACCCCCTCCTTGGGCCATATTGGTAAACGTCCATCATCACCCTGCTTCAGGTCCGTCTTTGTGCTTCATCAGTGGTTCGGCTTGTTAGGTTTTGCTCCCTTCATAATCCTACAAATGCATATCCCTTGCTGCTGCACTTAGGACATGAGAAATGTTAATTCTGTCATAAGTTATTGTACTGATGTGTCTGTGATTCTGCTTTACAGTTTTCTTGAGGATTTTCTCAGATGTATAGTACAGTTATCCCGGATTTTTTATGTGTGCTCCGACTTTACACTTTATGCTTTTGGTTTGTTTTTATGCTTTTATATAGAGCTTCTTTCCTAATCCCTCATGTCTCATTCGGTGCCGTCAGTTATACTGCAGCTAATGGAAGCTCTGAGAGCCAATTCTGCCCTTGTGTGTCTTTTTTTATGTGTTTAGAAATATTAAGAAAAGAGATACTTTGAATCTGAGGACCATGCAAGTTACTGTGCAAAATGATTCAGAAATAATGTGAAGAAGGCAGTTTGACCTTATCAGAGGATCTGATGCCTTGCAGCCTTTAGAATCTGTGGAGATTTTTGGAGATTCATTCGGTTTTCCAGGTAACGTTTGGAGTCATGGAGTCAACAAAAGACAGCTTTTTCAAACAAATCGTCCTTCAGATCCAGCATTCTGGGACGAGAGCTATTAGGTTAAGCATGATTTCCTTGAACAGCTAAATCTGAATCTTCTGGGTTGTCTCTAACATATTTTGCTTGTCTGGAGAGTCTGATTGTAAGGGAGTGGCGGTCCACTCCTCCACGTTCTTGGTTTGACTACTTTCTTGTACCTCCATCCTTAACTGCTTTCTACTGTTCTTTGGTGCCTGTATTTATTTAAATACATATCAGTGTCCACCAGTAGAAAACCCCTTCCTTCAAGAAGTTCCTGGAATACTGTTTGAACAAGAAGAATTCAAAGTCCTTACAGAACTGTGTGCAGAATCTGCTAAATGAGCAAATACACTCTTAAAAAACAAAAGTACTATGTGGAACATATGTCTAACTGTTGGCCTAGTGAAATGGTGATTGCAGGTATGATCCCCAGTAATAACACAGCAATTTGTGACAGGCAGCCACCACCCTTCTAACTTCAGTGGCATAATTTGTTGGAGGGAGTCTTAGCTTTTGGTGAAAGATTTTTGTAAAACACGGTTGTATTATATTGCTCAAAGAACCCAATTTAGTTTTAGTTATTTTGTCTTTCCGACCTTGGAAATTCACCTCACATTCACAGATATGTTTTTTGCCCTTTAGTGTGTGCTGTCTGTACTGTATTTATGATAATGAGCAATGAAGAATGTCTGCTCCATAACTGTAAAGGCATGACTGATACACCAAGGCCCACTGTAGCTGCTGGAGATATCTGATGTATAATTCAGTGCCTATTATGGTATCAGTGGCCCCTTTCTTTGTCTCATGTTATAGAGTTGAAACTAACTTTTAAACTAAGCCTCCATAGTAATTTTTCATATACAGTGGTCAGATAAACAGTATTCTAGGCTCTTAAAAGAACCGCAGTTGCCAGTTTAATTGATCTGGACAGCCCTACTCAGAACATCTTATGCTTCATCATTAGTTTAACTTTTCGCATTGTTCTGGTCTCTTAGTTATGTAGATGATATGTAATTGGCGCCTCAACAGTGGGTGGTATTTTCCTTTAAGTGGGTGCTCTCCAGTCTTGCTGAATCTGAGCTGCTTGGCCGCAGTGCACTAGCCTTACCTTCTGATCTCTGTTTTCCCCCAATTTTCTCTCCATTTTGTGTTTTCCTTACATTACGTACCTGGGATCACACTGCTTATGAACACGATTTGATGTCCGATTCTTATTTGAAAATGTAAAGAATAGTCGAAAGAAATATTTCATTATTCTAATTAGTGGTTTGCTAGCTTCGACCCATTGTTATTTGTGTGAGCATTATATAAAGAAATGTCTTTATTGCATATTATACAAATGCTGGAAGTGGGAAAATAAGTGTACTTTGCAGTTTGTAGTGAATTAGCAGATGCAGTTTGAATTAGGGATGAGCATTATGAAGACACAAAGCAAGTTTAGCTGCATGCATGCAAGATTTTTATTTATTTATTTATTTTTAAATTTGTTATTACTTAGTTGTTCTCCCCCAATTTTATTCCATCCTCTAGTTAACTTTCCTGCTGTCACACAAAGCTACCAAGAGTAAAGACCCTCCAAAACTTGTACTGCCACATACTGCCACTAATGTGTCACTAGCTTGGCATACTTTAATAACACTAATGGTTTACTTGCATGATGGTGGCAAGATGAAGATTCCATGTTATTCAATAGAGCAAGAGTTTAGCAGACGATTCTATCAAGAGTTCAAATTTCCAGGCGCTTCTCTTTATAAATGACATCCCAAATTCTATGTTACAAACATTCTACATTAGAGAATTAGTTACACATTAAAGGATAAAACAGGGACTGTCATGCTAGGTAATTGAGGAAGGTCATCCTACCCATCCAGAGAGCCTATTTAAACCTAAATTGCTTATGCTTGGATTCATGGATGATTGTGCTCAAGGAATGCTCTTCTGTGGTGAAGCGTATTGAATACTTCAATAGCATTTTCAGTATTCGCTCTGGATAAGAGCGTCAGCTAAAGGCCGTAAATGTAAATATTGTGTTGTTGTCTTAGACTTTTCAGTATTGTTGCCTTGTAGTTATGCACTCCTTGGTCATGCTGTATTTCTTATTTTATGATGCTGGTTGGTGTCTCTCATTCATATATCCTTATCATCTTAATTTTTTTCTTACCGCTTCACTCTTTGAGGTTTACGTATTACTACTTACCCTAAAACACTGTCAGACACTTAGTGCTATTTAGCCTTCCATATGTGCTTTTCACTATCCATTTCTGGTCACTGGACCACTTCATTTCCTCCTTCTAATGGTCCCTCCATCCTGCTACCCCTGAAGGTGAGGCTAGTGCCGGTCAGCTTTGAGGACCCTGACTTCTTGGCGTCCTTCGAGCAGTCTGCGGCGCTGTACGCCCGTTACCAGATGACCATTCATGGCGACGATGAATTCGATTGTGGGGAAAGCCAGGTATGACTTACAAGTGTCATTTTCTTGTAATACCATTTTGAAGTGCTGTGACTCCCAGCACTGTGTATTTACTCTTCAAGACAAGTTCCGTATCCTTCAGACATAATGTTCTTAAATTTTGTTGTTGGCATGTTTAATTTTAGACTTCAGTACAACCTCCAAAGAAAGAACTTCGTTCTTGTGTGACCGCACATTTCAGCTTGTTTTATGAACTGTCCACTTGGCTCAACTGGACATACGCATTCTAAAAGAACAAAAATATAAATAACACTATTTTTATTCAGTATTTTACATACAACATTGCTCTGAAATGAAATAGAACTAATCATGCTGTCTTTGTAATAAATTGTGCAGCAAGTCTGTGTTCTTTGAGTATTGATGCTCTTCATAATAGGTTTAGAAAAAAAATTGTTACATCATTTATTCTTTCCACTTTACAGAAGAGCATACTGTGATGCTTATTGTAAATTTAAGGTATACGCACTTCAGAACCACGAGATTTTAAATGTGAACAAGCTGTTTGGCTGAATGAATGAGGGTATACTATAGATTACACATCGCCAGTGTCTGTTGTGATGTTGTGGGGCTTCTGTCCCAGGCCCTAAAAGCCGAGCTTGTCTCAAAAGAAGGCTGAAAGGCTTTCAGAGTAGACAGGGTAAAATCAACAGGAGAATGAGAGAAGGAAAAAAAAGACCTTGAGAGAAGCAGGAAGCTTTAACCTGTAACCTGTGAGAGATTTTGTCCCCTCAGGTCTGGAAACTGAACCAGCTCTGCCAAGGTGGCTCCGCAAATTAATAAACGCTCCAGCTTATAAAATGTGGCCACGAATAAATGGTAAAAGCTGTCAGAGTCGTCCTTCTCACCCAGATTCTTTCCTGGTGCCATAACAGTCTTTAAAGCGGAGAAGGCGTGTGTGTGCACGAGTGTGTTAGCCCAGCTCCAGCCAGTGTTCATGACCTCAGGGTAAACACTCTGCAGAGAGGAAAAAGAATCGTTATGTGGTTCAGGGGTAGTATCGGGAAATACCTACGGGATAGACCATGTTTCTTCTGAAGAAGTAAACCAAACAGCATTCATTTTTCTCTGCAAATAAACAGTGCTAAATCAGCCTAAACCTAAATTAATTTAACAAGTAACGGGTTAATTTATTTTTATAATAGAGAAATATTTTGAATGTATTATTTTTGTGATGTTGCATGAGCAACGACCTGTACATATATTCATCTTTATAGCAGTTTAGGCCCGCCCATTGAATCTGAATTTATAGCTTTTTTTTTGTTCTTTTACCAGTTTCTTTAATCAAATCATTCGTTCTAGTGCTTTATGTACAATAGCATAACAACATTGTTTCCACAGATTATGAAATTTGTATGGCAAGTTAACCTCTAGGAGGTGCATGAATCTTAACAGTATATTGTCACCACTCTTTTAAAGAGAGAGAGACAGTGTTGTTATATTTCACAGAATGTTTAGATTGTTTCCCAAGCCTGCCATAAACACTAGCATTATTGTATGTGTAAGAAATGGAACCCCACTCCCCAGTGTACAAGGCTGGAATGTTACTCATGATGCTATTTAATTGCAAAGTCAGTTATAACTCTGTTTAAGAGTTTAGGGCCTGGCATAAACTGATGTTTTTTGTAATAAAAATCCATTTTGGCTTCCAATATTTGATTGTTTAAAATAGCCACAGTATTAAATGTGACACCTTCCTAAAGATGTTGTCAGTTTTTTATCCATGGCATTTCTAGTGCTGAATTGATGTGGGTCTATATGAAGTCACCAGTTTGAAATCACAGGTGGTGGAATTGCACCAATCGGTAATGACCCACAACCTTGGTGCCAGTGGCAGTCCTGGGATTCAAACCCACGGACTTCTATTCACGGGTGCAACACTCTAGCCACTAGGCCACCAGCTGCCCGAAAAGCTTCCTGTAATCGACTGGATTAATGATATTGCGCCAATCCCTTCCAATCTTTCTTAGCGGAACATTGTTTTTAAACATTTCAGCACACGTCTGTTCTACACGTTGCACACATCTTTTCATTTTTCTTGCTCAAAGCCTTTTTTTTGATACTCCTTTTGTACCAAATCCTGATTGCAGTCAGTTGTTGACATCAAAATTTCTGAGGTGTATGAGATATATGTATGTACTTTTCACGGGGGTTACATTCCAAGAACACCCGCGTGTAGTAAACAACCGGGTTGTTGTATTGTGTTAAAAAAAAAAAAAAAGGCCTAAAATGCCTATTTTTATAGTGTAAACCCTAAACATTCATTTAAACTCCTGCAGTGCTAGAATGTAAATACCGATATTACCCTGTACTGTATAATTTCCTTTGGTATTAGCAGGTAAATACAGTAATTTAATGTATTTTTTTAGTAATAAATATACAGTTAAATGGAGTAATCACCAGTTATTTTTACAGTTCAACAATTTAATGTTCATCCTGCGGAACGTCTTATTCAGTGGCTTCAGGAGGAGTGGTATCATAGTGACTTGCTGGCCAGCGACTGAGCTCAACAGCCTCTTAAAGCCATGTATTTTTATTACTGTAAATTAAATTAAGACGAAACGAAAAACGAGATGAAACAAGCAGTATTGAGCATACCAAGTGTTCTCTGTACTGTACAAAAACATTTATACAGTTATATTTTATTTGGAACTAAAGCTGAATTTACATTAATATTTGTTATTAAATTATTAATAATTTTTTATTCATAATTTAGCACCAAAATACATTATTTATTGCCAAAAATAAAAAAATGTTGAGGATATCTGCGTTTTTCACGAATTTGCTGGGGGTTTTGCCAACAATTGTTAGTTTGGTTCTAAGATGACTGAAAAATGACTGAATCCAAAACACTTTAATTTTATTTTAAATTCCGCTTAATACCTTAAACTTAATGAAAATGTAAAGGTAAACCCATATACGGGGCGGACTGGCAATATGGAAAAGACCAGAATGGCCTTCCATTGCACGGCCGTCAGCCCGAGATCCGGACGAAATATTTCAACTATCAGTTAGGTTCTCAGAACCGAACAGAGGAATACTGGTGTCCAACACTGAACAACTTTCTCTGTAACATTAACAGTCAACATGACAAAAAAACAAAGCAAAGGCTGATAGCTTCAGTTTTCTGGTAAATTTAAATGCACAACAGAAAGTGGGAACACCTTAAGCCGCGGCAGCCACGCGTCCTCTGGACAGGACAACTCCCTGCAGTGCTAGCATTAGCCATGTTAGCCAGCGGAGGCCGTTTCAGATGGCCGTGCATAATGCTGGTACTTTTACTGTATTTTAACACAGACTTGCAAATTGTGCAGGTCACCATGCTGTTTGTATGTGCAGAATTAAGTCCACACGTGATGTGTCTCTTATCTTGTTGTGGTCTTGTGTTTATATTCCCCTGTATGAGCCAAAGTTACCGCCCATTTTATGAAGGGACTGTGATTATGGGTTACACCAAGCAATGTGTGTCTGCATAAGCCAAACAGAGGCATAGACTGCATTGTGTACACAAGCACAGAGAGAGGAAAAAAGCAGGCCTCCAACATTGGGCAACTTTTATTAAAGTTCTCTGTAACATTAACATGACAAACACAACAAATAAAGGCTGAAAGCTTGAATTTTCTGCTAAATTTAAGTGTAGAACTGAGTGGGAACAGTTTAAGCCACGGCATGCCGACTCTCTCCAGTGCTAGCATTAGCCATGTTAGCTAGCGGAGCTGTTTCAGATGCAGAGCGCCGGTTCTGTTACTGTACAGGTTCTGCAGGTCTCTGTGCTGTTTGTGTGTCTAGAGTAAATGATCTCCACACACTGAGGTGTGTCTGTCTTCTCTGCTGCAGGTCTCATCTTGTTGTGGTCTCGTGTTTAGATTCCCCTCGCGCCAATGGTACCAGCACTTTTCTGGTGGGACTATAATAATTGGTTAAACCAAGGAAAGCGTGTCTGCGTAACCCAATCAGAGGCAGAGATTGTAGTGTCTACACAAGCAGAGAGAGGAAAAAACACACGACTAGTCGACTTCTCTCAGGGGGGTGTCGACTCGTGATTCTTGCCTCACTCTTGGTGCATTCCTTTTAATTGTAACTGCTAGTTAAACGAGTATTGTTACTATCTGCATTGTCGGTGGTTTCAAGGGGGAAAATTTTATTTTAGAACACTATTTTTTTGTATTTTGTTTGGATGGTATGTGCCACTCTTCCCCCCTCCACCAAATTTAATTTTATTAGCTTTGTTTGTAGCTGTAGCAGACCCTCTCAGACAGTGTTCTTTGATCTCTTCCATGCACGCCAGATGACCAATTTAGTTTGCTTGGAACATATACTAAGTTTGGAGTAATGTTTACTATCTATTTTTTAAAAAAATGTACCACTTTTTAGATATGTAGAGAACAGATGGCATTTCGTTCTGTATCTGGTACGTATGCATGTCTGTGGTCTGTTGTAGAATAGAACCAGAGGTCATTTGGAAGAAACCCAAGAATGCCTATTTTATGCGCAATAGGTATTTGCTCTTATTTTAATGAGCCATATTCACAAAGTAAATGACCCTTGCGTGAACTTGAGCTTAGATTATATTATTGGGTTCAGAATACTGTTATTGTGCCTGTGTGGACAGTCTCACTGTTAGATTGGGTCTACTTTTCATAATTAAAAGTTTTTAGAGGCGTTTGATTGACAGGCTACACAGAAAGTTCAGCTGTTTTAGCTTTGCTGTCTTTCATTTCTGCTCTCTCCACACCTTCTGTGCTGTTCACTACAGGAACAGCAGATGGAGAAAAAGCCATATGGAGCTGCAAACTGTCTGACTAATTCTCTCCAGCCCTGCCATCAGTAAGAGAAGTGGCTCACTGTTGTTGTGCAGCATTTAAAACCACAGGAGCCCGCTTTCTCCTGGACTTGTGCGCCGTTCTGTTTATGTGTGTGTGTCTGTGTGTTTGTCTCTGTGAGTGTGCATTCTTGGGGTGGGCAGCAGTAAAGAAGTTGCGTGTTAGTTATATGGTTTTCTTTTTACAGGTATGGAGTTTTTATTGCCCTGTAATGTGGTAAATGTTCTCAGACAATGTCTGATGCAAGGCACCTTATCACATATATGACATATTGGGGAAACCTCTTCATTTAGTTCTTTCTCTCTGTCTCGCTCTCTCTTCATTTCTCTCTCAGTCAGTGATGCGTCACTGCAGTCTACCCTACAGCAGAGCGCATTACTGAGTCGGCAGCGGCTGCAGTGCGTGGAGCCAACACGCACACGTACAAAAAAATGAGCGATGGCTTCTTTTAATTGCTTGTTTTTATAGTTGTGCATTCTCTCTGGACCTATCAACATCCTGTGTGTTGGAACTGGGGGTCCTGTGCTTGGACAGAGTTCCTGGCCATTAAACAGTGTGTGTGTGTGTGTGTGTGTGGGAGAGAAAGGTTAAGGGTGTGTGATCACTTTTGGCTGGCTCTCCCTCTCTATGAGGTGAAATAATGTGGGGTGAAGATAACACATATCCCTGTGGCGCCTGGAGGAGTCTTCTGTTCAGAGAGAGTAAGAAATAGAACTGTTTTACTGTGTGTGTGCGCGTGTGTTTGTGTGTCTCCTTGGATAGGACCAGTTTATCCAGCATATCCCACAGAGGCTTGATAAAGTTAAGCCAGTTTTTGTGGTGTGGCAGGGTACAATTTCCTAGAGAAATGGTCTAGGACCCTTCAAAGGCTAGGTCTTGTGGGGTGTTCTTAATAGGCAGTAGTTAATACCTACCAAACGCAGTCCAAGGAAAGACAACGGGTTAACCGATGACGGGATCACAGGTGCCCAAGCTAGTGCCTGAGGGGAGTGACACCTTTCTGTGCTGGCTATAATAGAAAGGTGTCAGAACACACTGTCCCTTTTGGGCTTCATAACAAGTCAGAGTGCCCATGCTGAACCCTGTCCACTGCTTAAAGCACCTAGAGCATCAGAACTAGAACCAGCTGTTGAAGTTGGTCTGGTCTGATGAATTAATTAAGTCTGATGACATCTTATAAAAACAAAAGAAAATGTGCCACTAAATATTGGTGCTTTATCAGTGAGATGTTCCAAGTATAACTATGGCATTCCTTGTCATCTGCTAATATAAATCAACCGCTATTATAATTCAACCAATATATCGGCCAAACCCTTGCAGTAGCGTTTTGTTGTTGTTGTTTTTCGGGGTTTTTGTCTTTATTTTGTGGTTTCGCAGGAATGTGTGACTTTCATAAAAACGACCAGTCTGTAGCGATCTACTTTTAAGCAACTTTGACAGTGCCAGTTTGTTATCTGTACAGGCAAAACACATTCATCCGCAGTGCAGCTTCACATGGCTGTTTATCGTCAGTATAAACGTGACAGTGTTTCCTGTAGCTCCTTCCAGCATGGATGGCGCAGTCTGTGCATAGACACACCTCATATATCACGGAGGTTTCCGGGATACAATATGTGCATGTGTCCATACATGCCTTGAGTCGTGTGTCTGCAAATGTATGTTCAGCACAACTTGGCCTCTGTTTCTCATTTAGTTTGGTTTGTGAACTAAACCTAGAACCATGTTGTGCTTATCCACAAGTGCAGAGAGCAGAAAGCAGAGCCACAGAGCAGAAAAGGAAAAGTCCAGTGTGATCAAAACTTACTTGTAAAAGTTTTTCAGACTTTCACATTTTACTGTGGCGTTTAGGATGGTTGTAGACTACCATTGAGTTACATTGTAGAACTGTGAGGCCATGTCATATGTGCTTAAGTGCCAATAATAATGGGTACAGTTTAATTCATTGTTAAACAGAGGTAAATCATAATAATTTAACTTTGTTTAAATGTGGATTTTTTTGATTCATTATTTGTGCTGCACCAATATTTTTAATGACCTTCATTTTGTCTTTCAATCTCTCATCTTTCCACAGTTTAAGAGGTTCCTCTGTGACTCACCACTCGAGGTAAGGTTCTTATTACTAAATCCACATTTCTGTGCCTTTTTACTGTTTCATTTTCACACCTTAAAACCATTGTCATATTTCTCATTTAATAACTTAACTTTAGCTCACTCAATTTGTTCTAGAAATAATTGCTCCTTCTAAGACTGGGTGTAATTAATTTTGGTGAAACTAGCCGACAGATATTACTTCAATTAAATTTAGTCCTTTGAGAACTATTGTATTTGTCGTTATGTAGGATGCATGCACTAATTTACTAAAATAATGTTTCACCTTGTTTCATCATGTTTCACCTTCCCCTCTTACCCCTAGGGATGGGAAATGATCAAATGTATTGACACACATGCCAATATCTGATACATTTTTATTGCATGTCAATAAAAGGCCTACACAGGGTTTCAGCATCAGTGCAGCTGTTTATTACCTCTGAACACACAATGTCTGCCTGATAACATCTTATGAATAAATTACTGCACTTTTATTAAAAGAGTAGAGTTTGTAAAACAGTTTTATTTTTGTTTTATAAATCATGATCATAAAATACACATCATGCGTTCCAGGTAAA
>JBBPCW010251418.1:0-14028 GCA_037974425.1 Phenacogrammus interruptus
ACGGAGCACAAACGCGTCCAGTGTGAATTGGCGCATGGCCTCGAACGGAACGGAAACGCAGCGCAGCCGCACCGCAGTGGACACGCATCCGGTGTAAACCAGGGGTGAGACATGCTCAGGGAAGTCTGAGGCTCCTGACGTCGACCTTGAGACCATTCCCATCCCGTACTATGACCTGGAAGAGGTATTTAACAAACGTACGGGCCACCTAACTGCCTTGTTACTGGCCTTCATCGACCTTCAGACATGCATGGCACTACCCCGTGGCCTCCCTCTCCAAGGATGAGCAGAAAGCCATGGAGGAATACATTAACAAGGGTCTCTGTCATGGTACTTTGAATACTGTGACCTGGCAGCGGTACTTAACAAACGTAGGGCCACCAAATTACCTCCTCACTGGCCCTATGATTTTAACATCGACCTTCAGCCACGCACAGCACCACCTTGTGGCATCCCTCTCCAAGAATGAGCAGAAAGCCATGGAGGAATACATTAACAAGGGTCTCCGTCAGGGCACTTTACATACTGTGACCTGGCAGCAGTATTTAACAAATGTAGGGCCACCAAATTGCCTCCTCACTGGCCCTATGATCTTAACATTGACCTTCAGCCACACACATCATCACCTCGTGGCCTCCCTCTCCAGGGATGAGCAGAAAGCCATGAAGGAATACATTAACAATGTCAGTCAGGGTACTTTAAGGCTCTCTTCATCACCAGCAACTGTGGACTTCTTCTTTGTGAAAAAAAAAGACGGGGGCCTTGTGTCGACTATCAGGGGATGAATAAGATCACCATCAAGAATTGTCACCCGCTTCCACTCATTAATACCGCCCTGGACGCCCTTTCTGGTGCTTCCATCTACACCAAATTGGACCTCAGGAAACTCATACAACCTCGTTCGCATCAGGAAAGGGTGATGAGTGGAAGATGGTGTTCTTATCTCCCACTGGCCACTATAAGACACTTCTAATGCCGTTTGAATTGTGCAGCAGTCCGGCCACTTTCCAGCATGTCATTAATGGGGGAAATGTTGGGTCGCTGGGTGTTTATGTATCTGGACAACATTCTCATATATTCGAAGAACATTGATTACACCCAGCATGTGAGGGCAGTTTTAAAAGAGGTTTCTGGCCCATCAGCTGTTTTGTAAGTTGGAGAAGTGCACTTTCCATCAGTGCTCCACCACATTATTGCGGTGTGGCCATGGATCCCCAGAAACTGAATGCTGTATGGAAGTGGCCCATACCCACTTCTCTTAAACAACTTCAACGTTTTCTGGGGTTTGCATACTTCTACAGAGGGTTTATCCTGGAGTTAAGTTCGGTTGCAGCAACTCTCACTGCCCCCACCAAGCCCACAAAGACCCGGTTCCAACTCAGACCTGGTGCTATTCAAGCCTTCCATGTCACCACTGTTACCATTCTCATCCATCCTGACTCCAGCTTACCATTCATTGTGAAATTGGACACGTCTGATGTGGGCGTAGGAGCCAAAACAACTTTTGAATTACTTAGTGATCACATATTACACCTGCCTGGGTTCCCCAGGGACATCGTCTTGGACAGAGGGCCTCAGTTCACAGCCAAGTTCTGCAAGGCCTGGACTGGGCTGAGTTCCCGCACAATCTACTCACCTCCTCTGCCATGGATCTCAGTCCATTCAAGGTATACTATTGTTTTCAGCCTCCGATGTTTGAACATGAAGAACTGGATGTTGACATACCATCAGCCCAACAGCTTATCTGCAGATGCAGACAGCTTCCGGCACCCTCTGGGATGGTTGTTCAATGTAGGTGACAGTGTATGGCTTTCCTCCAAGAACCTCCTTCTTCGCACTGAATCACCAATGCTGTCATCCAGTTGCTTCCCAGTTGACTAAGTACTGGGTGCCACAGCGTCTCGAATCAAGAATCCAATGGACAGTATTGGCAGGACAACCATCCGAGGCAGAGGACAGTCCGGAGCTGCAGGAACCAGGAGTGAAGTGACGAAGGGCTTCAGGTGAGATGAGTGAAACACAGGGTTAACCCGGAAGGAGGCAGGCAGCTGGAGCCGAAAGGTGACAGGGTTAATCCGATGAGTGATTCGGTAAGGTCCAATAAAATGAGGGGATCATTTTTTTTATTCTCTGTGTGTCACAGTTCCTGCCTGCGACAGTTCCCTACTGCGACCACTAGGGGTCACCAACAGACCATGAACTGCCAATGGACTTGTCTCACCTCCAGAGAGTTTAGCGCGCGACTCACCTCCAGAGATTTCAGCGCGTGACTCACCTCCAGAGAGTTCAGCACGTGACTCACCTCCAGGGAGTTCAGCGCGAGACTCACCTCCAGAGAGTTCAGCGAGCGACTCACCTCCAGAGAGTTCAGCGCGCGACTCACCTCCAGAGAGTTCAGCGCGTGACTCACCTCCAGAGAGTTCAGCGTGCGACTCACCTCCAGGGAGTTCAGCGCGCGACTCACCTCCAGAGAGTTCAGCGTGCGACTCACCTCCAGAGAGTTCAGCACGCGACTCACATCCAGAGAGTTTAGCGCGCGACTCACCTCCAGAGAGTTCAGCGCGCGACTCACCTCCAGAGGGTTCAGCGCGCGACTCACCTCCAGAGGGTTCAGCGCGCGACTCACCTCCAGAGAGTTCAGCGCGCGACTCACCTCCAGAGGGTTCAGCGCGCGACTCACCTCCAGAGGGTTCAGCGCGCGACTCACCTCCAGAGAGTTCAGCGCGCGACTCACCTCCAGAGAGTTCAGGGGGCGTGTCTGCTCGCTCAGCCGGCCGTTACAAGGAGCCAGGGGGCGTGTGTTCTCGTCCTGCCGGCCCTCCAGAGAAGCCAGCCGGCCTTCCAGATGGGCAAACCCACAGTCCAGCTTTACACACTCCCAATCCACTCCGTCCAGATTCACACACTCCCGATCCACTCATTCCAGCTTCACACACTCCAGTCACATTTAGTCCAGCTCCACACATTCCAGTTTCACATATTTCTACTACACTCAGTCCAGTTTCACACATTCCAGCTCCACTTAGTCCAACTTCACACAATGCAACTCCACTCATTCCAGCTTCACACACTCCAGCTCCACTCAGTCCAGCTTCACACTCTCCAGCTCCGCTCTGGGTGGTCCAGTTCCTGACCCACTGCCGGTCTCCGCTCTGGGCGGTCCAGCTCCTGACCTGCCGCCGGTGTCCGCACCGGGCGGTCCAGCTCCTGACCTGCCGCCGGTGTCCGCACCGGGTCGTCCATCTCCTGACCTGCCGCCAGTGTCTGCACCGGGTCGTCCACCTCCTGAACTGCCGGCGATGCCCGCACCGGGCAGTCCACCTCCTGAACTACTGGCGGTGCCCGATCCAGGCATCAGAGTGGACTGTTTGACAGGGGCTCTGGGTAGATTATCAGCCTCGCCTCCTCTTCGTCGGGCCCTGCCGGCTCCTCCTCCTCCTCCTTGGGGTCTGTTCATTGACTTTTCTTACTCCCCCCTTCTCTGGACGGAAGGGCTGGGAGTTGTTCCTTGCCTAGACCTGGGGGGTACTGTCACAGTTCCTGCCTGGGACAGTTCCCTACTGCGACCACTAGGGGTTACCAACAGACCATGAACTGCCAATGGACTTGTCTCCTCCCTGATTCACCTCACCTGACTCATTACTTGTCTCACCTGAATGTGTTTGCCCTCTTGATTGTCTGTTTTCCTATTGGGTCCTTGGTTGTCTGTCTTGTGTGTATATATAGTTCCCTGATCCTATTGTTCCTCACCAGGACATACATTCACACCCTCTCTACCCTTTGTCTCATTGTGCATGTCCCTGTCTGTGTAGTACGTTGTTTTGGTCGTACCAGTTTTCTGTTTGCTAGTAATAAACATTGCTTTATCTATTATGGAAGCCTGCCGTGGTTCGTACTCACCTTACCTTGCCCCATGGGACTCGCCCGTGACAGTGTGAAGGTGAAGATTGCGAGTTGAAAGCCAAACCCTGTCACCTACATGGAACATTTGTTCCGGAGGGTGTTGAGGTGATGCTGATGGGTGTAACGTTCATTAGTCCTCAAAATAGCACTTTGAGCTTGCTGCCAGTGGTGCCAATAACTGTGGACCAACTGTTGGGCCAACTTCAACCATAGCATACCTCAAAAGGACTGAGTCCAGTAGCCGACGTGAGTAAATTATGCGATAAATCAGCCCAAGTGAGGTAGCGGGCCAAGGAGCGCTGGTGATCCGCAACAAAACAGAAAGTGTTCCAGAAAGTGTTCCAGCTGTTGGTTGGTCTGCTCTATTTTACCATTAGTCTGAGGATGCTACCCAGAGGAAAGGCTACAGGTAGACTTGATCAGACAGCAGAAGGCTTTCCAGAACTTGTTGTGAACTGGGACCCTCTGTTCGAGACGATGTCCTTGGGGAACCCATGCAAAAGGGCTATGTGATCAATAAATAATTCTGTGGTGGTCTTGGCTGTAGGGAGCTCATTGAGTGCCTTGGAGAATCTGTCCACAATAGAGAAGATGGTGTTCTTTCCATTAATCTCCACCAGTCCTGTCATGAAATCCAATGCGATGTGCGACCAAGGAGTTGAGGCACAGGGAGAGGCTGGAGATCACCTGTTGCAGGTTGTTTCGTAGTCTTGGTCCGGACGCACACCGTGCAAGCCTGAATAAACTATTTAATGTCTAAAGCCATCTTGGGCCACCAGAAGGCCTGTTGGAGGAGAGAAAGAGTGCCATGGACCCCAGGGTGGCTTGCAATGGCAGAGGAGTGGGCCCATTGTATGGCTTCAGATTTAAAAGGTGTGGGAACAAAGAGTCGTCCACGTGGCGTCTTTGCCAGAGGGGGCTCCAAGGTCTGCCCCTGGCAGACTCAATGTTCCAACTGCCACCAGAGAGGGTGAAACAACTATCTCAGGAGGTAGTATGGGCACGGGGTCTGTCCGGGATCTCTCCACTTGGTGTTGGTTAACTCATGCTCTTTATTCTGCAAACACTCTACACAACAGTTATGATTCCCAGCAGAACCAACTTTCACATTAATGCACACAAAACAGTGAGTATTCACGTGAACCAAGAGTTGAGACAGCAGGGCGAGGAGTTGAGACTCAATGAATGAGCAATGTGGATCAGCCTGTTTCCTGTTATATATTCAGTGATGCGCTCATTTCCGGTGACCTGTGCAATGACCCAGACATTTCAAAAAGTCAAAAGCCTAGAATTGCGAATAAAGATACCTCTCTGATGCGAACGAGACTGTAGGCGCTCCGTAAGTCCAATATAGTAAAAATGGAAGCACCAGAGGGAGAGAGAGCGTGGATGACGGTTCTTCACAGTGATTTTGTTAAGTTCCCAACAGTCGATGCATGGGTGAGTGCCTCCATCTTTCTTTTTAACAAAGAAGAACCCCGCAGCCACTGTTTAGGATGAAGGGCAAAGGGTTCCCTGTCTAAGGCCTTTGTCGTGGATAGTTAGAATAAAAAATGAAAGAACGTATTATACAGACAATGGTCAGACATGAGTTTAAACTTAATTGTGGAGAATTTGTATGTATAATTATGCCAAGTAAATAACCATTGATTTGTAAAAAAAAAAAAAAACCTTCACCTTCTGCCACATTCTTCCATAGCTTGTTGTTCTTCCATAGCTTGTTGTGAATATAAATGACCGCGGGGAAGAACAGTACCAGGGAGAAGCGGGATCTCCAGATCATAGGGCCGGTGAGTAGGGAGTTGTTTGTCCCTACTCTTACTGAAGACCTCCCTAAGATCTCGGTAAGGAGCAGGAATTTGTTGCTGTCGACACTGGGGACCACAGGCTCCTCTGAGCACGTCTCAGCCGACGGTGGAAGACAAAGCTCCTGACAGGTCGACCCCCATTGCAGGATCTGCTATGACCAAGAAATGAGGGGGTTGTGAGTCAACAGCCAAGGATAACCAAGAATAATAGGATGTGAGGTGAATTGAGTGACAAATGTGGTTTTCTCTTGGTGTCGACCTATGGTGAGTTGAAGTGGAGAGTTTTGGTGGGTGATAAGACTGAAGAAGGGGCCGACCGTCTATGGCTGTGATTTTAATCGGCTAGGATAACGCCTCATAACTCACACCCAGTTGAACAGCAAAAGAACAGTACAATTGAGTCTTGTACTGTAATGGGCCGGCTCGGCAAGTGATGTTTGTGAGATCTCTTGCTGAATTACAGCTGTGGCATTAGCTCTTACCATCTGTGGCTGTCACCACGAAATAGCAATCTAAGCTCAGTTTCAGCGCACTGATTTGCAATTGAGGGAGTCGCTGATGCAGCGGGTTGATGTTTATGGCAGCCGCAATGTTATGCATTATGTCAGGGGGTAATAAAATTGTATTCAACAAACCGACAGCCTCAGTCATTACATGGTCCCTGTCATGGACGTCATCCCAAGCCCCCTTAAAAATATAGTTAATATTATACTATTTTTAAATTATATATCCATATATTTCATATATCACTGAGCGCAGATATGTAAGACTATGAATTAAAATAAAAAATAAGTAGCTAATAAACTGTCATGTCTCGGCCAGTGGCCGGTAGGGGCCACTGTTTTGGTTTAGTATTGTGGGGCTTTTATTTCGAATTTTGTGCATATTGGTGTCTTGTATCTCGTTTTCAGCTGTCTTGTGTTTAGTTTGAGTGATTGGATATTGTCATTGGTTTCTGTCTGTGTCATGTCATGTATTTAAGTTCATTTTATGTGGGCCAGGTTTCTGTTTGCTTCTGTTTTTGTTAAATAAAGAAATCACAGTCATGGAAGCCTGTCTGCCTACATGTGATCATTGGGGTAAAGCACAGTGTCAGACTGACAACCAAGACCCATATAAACTGAACTTAAATACATGACATGACACAGACAGAAACCAATGACAAAATCCAATCAATCAAACTAAACACAAGACAGCTGAAAACGAGATACAAGACACAAACATGCACAAAATTCAAAATAAAAGCCCCCCAAAACTAAACCAAACAAGTGGCCCCTACCGGCTACTGGCCGAGACATGACATAAACACTATAAACACTAATTCCTTCCTACAACCCTGGGGGCTAAGTCCCCCTTGTCTTTTAAGCCTAGTGAAGTCCCTGGTCCCTGTTTAAATTTGCCATGATGAGATGTACAACGCCTGCAGGGATCCCGCTTAAGATTTGAGACGCATTCCAGATATAGAGTTTAAATGCATATTCAAATTTACATGTTTTGGTGCGTGTGGTGAAATATATGCCTATATTTAGCCTGCAGTGACAGTAATTTAATGGATTAAAAACATTGGTAGCTGTCATTTTGGTTATGAAAAAGGAAACAATTTCTTTGTGTTAGAGTGGTATAAAGCCTCCAACGCATTTTTGTTGTCCTTAGCTGTAATGTGTTTACATACCTTTTAAAAATTGGACCATTAAACCAATGTTTGGGTGCCTCTCTGTCTCTGTGCAAAAGTTTGGTAGAGTTCATAGATTCAAATGTGGCTAAAGGGCATAAACCTCTGCTCTTTGATCAAAAGTACTGCCACACCATCATTGTAAAAAAGCATTAATATAAAAGTGTTTTTATATTAACCCTTGCCTGTGAAACCATACCAACGACTTACCAACACATTAACAATCACTTAGCAATCCATCACAGCTATGGCAACAGGTCAGTTGAGTGGCTGTAACACAAACTTTTTTTTGAACCTTTAGCATTTAAAGTGGAAGATTTTGTGTATTAAAAACATTAGCATGTGTCACAGGTTTGTTTTGGTTTCGCCGGCATCTGGCATCCCACCTATTTTGGATCAGCTCTTTAGTGGTTACGCAACAGGGTTGCCAGACGCCAGACCTGGTTTGTGTTTTGTAATAATCGCCCCTCGGTTATACTTAACTAGTCTTGTTTTGTTATTAGTTTACCTTCGCCCTCTCCCACTAACCTGACCTGAAGTGTGAAGCTGTCTGGGGAATTCTGTTTTTTGTTCAATTTGTGAACTTCCTTTGTATGGGCTCACTGAGTGCCTGATTGTTGTGAGATCCCCTGCTCTTATGTCCTCCTTGCCCAGACCAACATGACAGCATGAAGGTTGAATTTTTGGAGACAGAATATGGAATATGTTCAGACATTTGTGGTGGGAATATTATATAATGTTAGAGTTTCTACTAATTACTTACATCACTAGATTCAAAACATCATATTATATGATCAGAATCCACTACGTCTTTGCCCGATGTTTTCATGCAGAGGGACTTAACATGCAGGAAGTTGGAGGCAATTGTGGCAGACAGGGTATTCTTTAATGACCCACCTACAATACTGTGTTTGTATCTGTACAGTAAATGTGTGTTTGCCTGTAAAACATATCTGTTTAATTAGAGAAAAAAAATCCAAAATGTAAAGCAAATGAAATAAATAAAGAAATAAATGTTTTTGTTACTGACATCTGCAGTTCCAGCCACAATACTTCTTTAATTATATTAGTAGCATTTAATGATGTACAAATCATAAATATAAACCAAAACAAACAAAAAACAAAAATGGCATTTTAATAAATCATTTGAATAAATAACAGATAACTGTTCAAAAACTGTTCATACCCAACAATAAGGAAGCAGGAACTGGTCTTACAGCCTGAGATTCATTCATGTGTGAGCATGATACAAACCGGTCACACTGAAATCAGGTGAGCTTGACAGATATTTTTTACCCAAAGATTCAATAATAAAAAGTGTTTTTTATGTTTTATATAATTCCAAATGTATTTAGTGTGGAGAAATCTGATTAAATAAAATGTCTCCTTTATTCTTATTTTGAATGATAAATGTTGACCTCACTTGGGTTGAATGAAGAATGTATGCCACTGTAAAGGAGACTAGTGAACTGGTGTCTTACGTTGTCCTGTTATCTTGGGTGGTAGGGCCCCCAAACACCAAGAAAATATATACTGTAACAATTTGTGCAGTACATCTTATATAAATACACATATACATTACCTTTTTTACTCATTACTTCAAAATGTTTAATCAGGCATAATGGGTAGACTACAGCTAACATAAAAAATAAAATCGCATGACTACACATGACTACATGGCTTGCGCAGTTGGAAAATGTTGTTTAACGTAGCACACCATCACATTCTGAGGAAAGGTTACAAATTGCATAACTGACTAAAACCACCATGAGCTATAGTCCTATAATATAGGATTTAAATATCAACCTGTTCTTGCATAAGAGAGAAAATATCAAATTCTACCTGTTATTTGTTGTACTTGAAACTGTATGACCTCAGTTAATTATAAATAATTATTCTTGTTTAAAGGAAAGTTTAAATACACGATGACATTTTAGAATAAATCATTTAGTTAACATACATTTTTGTGCAAAAACGCTATCTTGTTTTTTATTTACGTTTTCACAAATTACTAAAACAGAAGTTAGTTAGGTGGTGAGATCAAGTGTTAACTGAAAAATTGGTTTAGCTCTGATCACTAAAATCATATTGTGTTGTTTTTGGACACTCTTGTAGGCAGAGTGCCAAAAAGGTCAAATAGATCTGTCAGTGAGGTAGATAGCCATCCTAAAATGCAGCATTTCTGTCTTCTTGTTAGGCTACAGACAAGTATGATGGAAAGATACCCATGGATCAGCATTAATGAAATTCCACTAATCACATTGCAACTTCAAAGCTAAGCTCTCTTTGTCCGTGATCACAACAAGGTTTTTTACATGGGTGGATATTGTATGGGTTCCAATTGGGCACTAAGAATTGATCTTCCCTCTTCATTTCCCTATTATTTTTAAGGGGCTGTTGTGAAGGAAAATTATGTTAGGAGTGTTCTGGAGGTGAAAAGTGTCAGACAGAATGAGGAGTGTGAAGTTAGAAATTGAAGGAGATTGATGTTGTTAGTGCATATACCCCGCAGGTTGGTTTTGAGTAGGGTTAGGTATCGTTAAGGTTTTCACGGTATTACTACTTCTATCGATACCACTTACCAATTCAGTACTTTAACGGTACTCTCATCTGTACTTTTTGTTGTGTTTTTTAATTAAAAAAAACAAAACAAATTGAGAACAGAAATAACACTTTATTTTTTCATGTGAAATAATTATCTATAGCTTAGCAAACACCAATGTTTGAGCAAATATCTATTACACAAACAAAACCAATGATTGTAAAACAAACAAATGAACACAATTTTCTTGTAAATGAATATACAATGATTTAAAGGAACATAGTTGGAGCATGCAGGTAGGCCGCAAAAGAACTAGCACCTTTTAACTCAAGGTGGTGTGTGAATGTGAGAGTAATCATTAGATGCCAGGTGACGTATTACAAAAACTTCCTATCTTAAACATAAAGATAGGATGATTTAAGATAGGATTTTTTTCAATTTGGTATTACAGAAGCAAATCCTAACTATATTTAGGAATCCTATCTTACCTCGAGTTTAAATCCTAAATAAGCAATCTAACGTCGATGATCGACTTTTATGTCTGTTACCCAGCAACTAGCGTAACACATCATCTCAATAAGTTACTGTTACATGCTGCCACTGTAACTTTACGACGCTCCAGTCCGAAACACTGTATCGTCAGAGTATCTTTGTTACTATCTATAAAAATATGGATATTAAACATTTTGTGCGTGAGATTGCAAATAACGGCAGTGCAGGCGAATAACAAATATTATAAAAAGTTACAAAAGGCTGGTCATGTAAAATATGCTATGTAGTGTTTATTTAACAATAATAAATAGGACATTTATTTATTATTTTATTTCTCCAGTACCGACAGCAGAACTCTTAACGTCAGAGCTTATCGATATTTCGGTCTTAACTGGAGTTAAAGGACTCCAGAGAATGTTCTATCTTTCAGCAGTTTTAAAGCACTTGTTCTGAATGCACTTTGTTCATGCACTTAGTTCAGAATATTAAAATGCACTTGAATACTTGTTTTATGAAGATATTTAATTGCTTAATATTTCATCTTTCATTTAGACTATTCATAAGTGGGGACAAGTAAAATATTTTATTTCAAATTATATTGTGCATTGTTTGAATGTTAAATAAATATGTTCACAATTGTGTAACAGATTCTTTTAATAATTTAATAATATTTTCTTTCGGTGTTGCAGTTTCGGTTTTTGGCCAAGTGTTTCCTCATTTTCGGTTTTTGGTTTTTGGTTTTCTGTAAAAAAAATCATTTCGGTGCATCCCTAGTTTATATCCTATGTAGAACGGTGAGTATATCTAAGGAAGATTGGAGAATATAAAGCTGTGACTCGGGAGAGCATAGCAAGACAGCATAGGATGGTGGTCAGTAGGATGACTCTGGACGTCAAAAAGAGGAGGGCGGTGAGGGCAGAGCCAAAGATCAAGTAGTGGAGGCTGAAGAAGGGGGATTGTAAGGTAGAGTTCAGGGAGGAGTTTGGACAGGCCTTGAGAGGCAATGAAGAGTTGCCATATTGAGTTGCCACAGCTTGCAATAGGAGCTGTAATGACTGGCAAGGCAGAGGGACAGTGTTACTGTGGTAATAGATAACAATAGGAATGCACTCACAGACGAGTGTGTTGAGCAGAATGAGTTAGCGATCAGACTGGAATATGTGGAGATGTGATTCAATAAGTGCAAAGTTTAGCAAGAAGTAAGAACAGCTATGAGGAAGAACAGTGGAAAGGCTGTTGGTCCAGGAATCTAGGACAATGAAAGAATGCCTGACGAGTGCAGAAGAAGTGTACTGGCATTAATTTTCAAGAATAAGGGTGATGTCCTGAGCTGATTGTAACAAACGAGTGATAAAGTTGACCAGCCACAGCATGAAGACTGATGAGTGAAAGAGTGGAAAAAATGTGATGTGAAAAGCAGTATTGTTTCAGTATTGGGAAAGAGATACTGATAGAAAGGGTCTACAGTGGGCAATCACAGATGCAGTCAAAGGGAGATGAGTAATACTACACATTTTGTTCTGCATAATGTCATGAAAAGAGGAATCAAGAAAATTGCTATGGCTAGGGAAAATAAATGTCTGGCAATATTATTATTTCTCTTAAATTGCACATAACTATATTTGGCTTCTCTCAATGATAGAGAAATTGCACTGATGTTCTCTTTAAGTCAGTTGTTTGAACTGTTTTGCCTAATCTCTGCAAGCATTATAGGAAAATCCCATTGCTGTTATGTTGTCATGAAAGCATACAAACACAGAGGCTATGCAAAGCACAATGGCAATAATTACCACATTGTTTTTGTCAAAACAAATGTGAGTTCACACTTTACCTTTGCCAAGGTATAATTATTCTGCAATTATACAGTGAGGCTAAACAGAATCGTAATGACAGCCAGATGTAATGAGTGGAACTGGGAAGTTATAGAGGTTATAGAAAGAGAGAAAAAAAAATCAAAAGAACTCGAAGCTCCAGTACAGAGTTCAAATTAACTGTTTACTTTTTACAGATGAAGCATTACAAAAACATTGTTGTTCTATCTAAGATGTTTTGACTTTAACTGAAGGGTTAGTATGGTGCATGAATAAAATATTTTTTCCCCACAGTCTACTTGTCCATTTCAAGAGTTAGAATCTTGAATTTTTATTATATAATTCTTGCAACATACAATGAAGTAAGGTGGTGTCAGAGAATTTACGGCATTTACAATAAATTCTCTACCGAATGAATGGACTCAAATCCCCGCAGAAACTCCAATATCTTGTGGAAAGCCTTCCAAGAAAAGTGTAAGCTGTTACCCCTGTAAAGGGGGGACCAATTCCATATTAAAGTCTATGAATGCGAATGCAGTGTCATGGTGTAATGGTTGATCTAATCTGTTGTCTATGTAGTGTATGTCAAAAGTCAAAGTCAAAGTAAACTTTAGGTCATCTTAGCTATATATATGTATACAATAAGAACAGTATGGCTCCAGATTTTACAGAGATTTTGGCCTGTGTTTAATAATGAAATACACTAATTCGCAGGTGTTGACATAATGTTTTTGCTGTAGTACACCAGCTCTTAATGTTACTGTTCTTAATATATGTAAATAATTTATTTGTGTATTGCAACTTATTCAAAATGCAATGTGGGGCTGAAACCCTATTTTATCATAAATGGGAGTTTTGAAAATAGCCAATCCAAGAATGCTATTAATTCCTGCTTGCTGCTGACTGGCTGCTGGGCATTTGTATTGTTCATAAATATATATATATTTTTTTATAATTAGAAGTTTCTCCTGAATCAAGAATATCATGCGGAATCTGTCCTCTCTTTACAGCTCTACTCTTCTGGGAAGACTTTGCACTATAGTTGGAAAATTGCTATGAGGATTTAATTGTATTCAGCCACAACAGTAGGAATTGATATTGGATGAATAGTTCTGGGGGAGGTTGATCCATTATACCAGCTGCAAAGGGGCTCTATGTGTCTCTGTGCAATGCCATCAAAGTCCCTATTGGTGTAATGGTCATGCGTCCCAATGCTTTTGTTCATTAAATATAGATAAAACTAATGTTATGGCTGAACCTGGCGAAAACCAGCCAAGACATAGAGCTATGTCTTAACGTGCCATAAATTAATTGTCGGCATTGAGTAAATAATGCATTAATGTGAGTTATTTATTTATTTATATGTATGCTACAATTGTATGTTGTTTTATGTGTTCTAAATTTGTACCAAATATGTTATAGGTCACCTCCAGGGACCCCAAGGTCTACAATTCCAACCCTGGAAGCAATAACAGGTGTATTTCAAAACAATGAAGCATAGCATGGCCACTGAATGTAAGTTATTGCTAAAATATTGCAGTCATTGTGATGATTTATATTGGCATTATTTTCTTGTCTTCTAAATGATCATATACCCTTTTCCAGACTAAGATAACCACATATTTAGAGGAAGTAGAAAAATACACTACCGGTCAAACGTTTTAGAACGCCCCATTTTTTCTGTTTGTTTGTATTGAAATTCAAGCAGTTCAGTGTCTAAATTTTCATTCGGCAGAAATTTCTTCCCAACTCTGCAGCAGGAGTTCCCATAAGTGTGCAGCTCTTATAAGTTGCTTTGCT
>JBBPCW010251449.1:0-14023 GCA_037974425.1 Phenacogrammus interruptus
GCCACCAGCCGTTGTGCTTCGTCGCCAGCTGGACCTGCGCCAGGTATGGTTCCAGCGGCTCTTTCCCGCTAAACTTGGGCAGCTTTATCATCCTCCGCACGCTCTCTGTCGCCCTTTGTTCTGCTTGTCCGTGCTCTGAGATGGGGGTGAGGCTTGCTCCTCGTCGTCCTGCACTCGCGCCGTCGGGGCGCGTCGGCCGCCTCTCCGGCATCTCGACGACCCTCTCCCCGAGCTCCAGACTTCTCCTGCTGTCCGCCTGCTCTTGAAGCGTTGTAATCCCACTTCTGACACCACTGTGACGAACGGTCGAGTCAGGCGACGCAGGAGACAGAAGTTCCATTTTCGTTCTCTTTATTTCTCTTTACACATAGCTTCAACTCCAACCCACACAGCTCCAACTCTCTCTAACACTCCAACTCTTCCACACCCCTCCCCAACTCCGACTCCCCTTATATACACCCCCCACAAAACCCCGCCAGTCGCCATGAAGACGCCCCCCCACCAGTCACGTACGCCCAAAGAGGGTGCCAGTAGCCATGGCGACGGCCCCAAGTTCACCCCTAACACACACACAGTGCACGTGGATCCTCCGTGCTCGCCACAATATTAAATATGTGATTTGTGATCACTACTGAAAATGCATGAAGTCATCAAGTGCGCTACTCATATATATTTATTCAGAATATTTGTATAAAAGTCTAAAATGACTTTTATACATACTTTTCTATAGCCTAAAAATACATAAAATAGCTACTTTGCACATGTACTTTTTCCAAATGTGAATATTGTGTAAGATTGAAAGATCATGTTTGCATGTTTGGTTCCTTTCATTATATGCATTACTGCATATAATGCAGTTCAACAATGTTTCATGCTGATTTCACATCAACTTTTTGAATGATGAGTAATATTAGATCTGCAATAGACTTGCATGTGGTTTTTATTAAACCGCAGCACCAATCAAGAACGGTTTCAGTATTTACGGTGTGAAGTCAGACAGGCCACACTGTGGCATAGATATAATGATCAGTGTCAGTCAGCTACCACTGTTTCTTCAAAAACGCTCAGCATATGATTATTATATGATCATTATACCAACTATCATGCAGTATAGAACTAGCTTAATCACAAACACTGTACCTGCAGGAAAAAATAACACAGATCTGAAACCAGCATGAAAAACACTACAGAAACTTATACATGATGATTTTGACATGTTGACCTGTGTTATTGTTGTAATGCTGCTGCCTTATTTAATATTTTAGAATGAAGCCATAATTGTAGTATAAGAAAATATACTATATGGACAAAATTATTAGGATGCTTGTCTTTGATGACAGCATTTTTACACCAGGAGTTTAATGGCACTGCATTCAAATCCATAGACTTTAATCTGGAGTTGGTCTCCCTTTGCTGCTCTAACAGCTTCCACTTTTCTTGGAAGACTTTCCACAAGATTCTGGAGTTTCTGTGGGAATTTGTGTCCATTCATTCTGTAGCATTTATGAGGTAATTTATAAGGAGCCCAAAGCCTGAAAAGCAGGTGTGTCCCCATACTTTTGTCCATATAGTGTACTTTAGATGAAGTGAAACTGACCTTTGCACACAGGCCTAAAATTGTAACCTTTGCCAATGTGGACGACAATTATTCTCTAAGAGACTGTGTCCCTCCAGGATGTAATTATTGCCTAATAAACATCACTAATAAACATGTTTGTTTCAACCAGACCTTGGTTAAAGTCTATCAAAACACTTTCAGCCATTTCCCGGGGGACTGCCCATTTGGGGGAAAGGGAGGAAGGGACAGGAACCTTCAATATGTTTTGGGATTATATAATTATGTCCCAGTGGTCATGCATTTAGGTAAACCTGAAAGTGTTTCCTGTTTTATCATTCTGGCCTATAATCAGTTTAAAATACATCTTTTAATGTGCATTATTGAAAAAAAAAATCATAATATCAAAAACATCATATATAACTGCATCTTTGGCCTTTTTCTTCAAGCAAAACAACAAGACAGACAAAACATCTGTAATTTCTCATCAAACAACAGGTCATTAGTTCACTATGTCTTATTACTCCCCTGAGTCCATCTGTTCTTTAACCGCAACAACAACTTAATTAAAATGCAAATCCTTAGTGGACAGAACACGGATGCAATGTCATGTTCGGTAAATCTAGGGGGAAATATTTCTAAGGCAAACTGCCCATCAGTTTATTCTACTATTTTCTTGCTTTTGACCAGGTGAAAGCAAACATTGACCCTAGAAACAAAAAAGTATTTCTGAAATTTTGAATAATTCGTTCCATTTAGATCTAATTGCACATCTCATTAAAATAATATTTTACTATATCACAATTAATTCTATTTTATAAGTAAAATGCAACTGAATTGAACTGAAAGGGTGCTCTTTTTGTCTCCAGGATATTATTTTTATTAATATGCATGAAAAGTAACTATAAAGTACATTTTATGATTATGCACATCAAATAGCAAATGTAACATTGATTAAAGAAAACTAAAAACGTTTTGTTATCTCTCCAACATTGCACTACACTTTATCACGGGATTAAGTGATCTGTCATTTTGTGGTAGTTTTACTCCATGTGTCTCTATTCATTTACATATTATAAACTAGTTTAGTTAAAGCACATGTTATGAACAGGAAGTTACATCATCTAGATCATCTGAAGGCCATGGGAAGACCAAAAGAACAATTTTATGTCAATTTAATCCTGTTGGCCAAATTATTTCTGATTAATTAAAACTAGGTTTTTAATAAATAACCAAAATCAGAGAGTTGAGGTTTTCGTTTTTCTGGTTTATTAATTTATTTAGGGTGAATCTTTTGGGGGTTTTCCACTGACTGGTACCAGCTCAGTTCAACTCTTCTCACTTTTTTTGCTTTTCCATCACTAAAATCTGGTACCCGGTACCAATTCTTGATCCCACCTTGGCAGAGGTTACAAACATGCTGAATCGATACTAAATGATGACCTGTGCATATTGGAGGTTACTAATTGGTGGTCGCTATGGTTAAGCCAGTGTTGTTGACTGAACGTTAGCATTAGAATTAATGTTAGCCTAATGTTGCTTCTTTAAGCCAATTGTCTCTGTTTTGTGGCAAACAGCCACAAACCAAGGATAAGAAAAAAACCTCTCTGATTTCATCCATGCTGATGATGAACTCCATGCTGATGAGCACTCCGCTCGGGCTGCTGCTCAAAATGTTTGGTTGCTATAGCAACCAGTTGTCGTGGAAAACTGTAAGTCTGAAACAAACTGAACAGAGTAGAACAGAACTGATATCAGTCAATGGAGAACACCCTTTAGTTCATATAATGCTTCAACGGAGTTCTAAATTTTACAGTTAAAACAAATGAAGCTGCTGTCATTTAAGATCAGTTTTACAATGTGATTACTTTTGACAAGTAGCCAATCTGCCACTAAGTGGTCCAGTAAATTAACGGTGCTCGACAGATAGGATAGAGGAACGAGAGAAATGTAGGAAAAACTGGTAGGAAGAAATATCAGTGATCTTAGGGAGAAAAGTGTTGTTGAAAAGCGCTGGTAGACCACATGATCAAGAACCAGAAAGAAGCTCTACAACACCTCCACACCTCCATCATCAGGACAGGCTGAAGATCCATAGCCTATGTTCAAATCTGGGCTTCTCAGACGAAGATGCTGCTCGGGCATTGAAACTGTAAGAGGGACCTGAAAAGAAGGGACTGGAATTCCTGATGCCACAGAGTGGTTTGCTTAGTTGTAGAAGATACAAATGATCAAGTTACGTTTTTTTGGTCAGCAAGGATGCAATTTAGAAAGCAGTTTTGGAGAGGCTCAGTGATTTGCTACTATCCTGATGACTATAGGAAGCTTTCGGGACGTTCAAATCACCCACTCTCATTTATATTCACGCATGGTGTCCTTTATCTCTTTGAAGTAGAAAATATCAGACGCCTGAACTGAATGTCAGCTACATTTGTTCAAGGGCCAGAGTTTTCTCAGCAGACACTGTGAGGGCCAGATGCTATCCTAAAATAAAATACAATTAATAATGTATCTTAAGTAATTATTTTATATATTCATTTTCTGTTATTTTAGTCTTTTTCAATGTTAACAGACTCATATTGCCTGTACTGCAGCAAGCCACTAGGGGGCGACTGCGATATTTTAGGTTTCTTATTTGTGAGGCTGTCACCCTGGCGGGCCAGATGTGGCCTGTGGGCTGCCAGTTGACGATCACTGGAATAGACGCTATTATTCCTTCATTTTATTTATTTATATTATATTTTTACTACGTTTTGTACCTCCAAGACTTTCAGTAAACTTAGACTAAGTAGAAAACTAGTCTTAGGTCTCCTAGTCCTGTTTTCTAGTTTTTGTGCCTGTCTGTACTGTCAGTCTGTGCTTTGTGTAACTGTGTGTGTAACATGTTTCACATCAAGTTAAGCTATAGTTGCATTCCTGTATAGGAACATCATTCACTTTACTAATCAAACAATGAAAATTCTCCTCACAACCCACGTGAAACTCACAATAGCTTTATATAAATGTAATCAGAAATTGATCATTTAAAAACAAAGTCTAGAAAAAACAGTTTTGTGATTAATTTTTTTTTTTATTCCATTTAGTTCATATACGAAACACCATGCATTATGAAATATTTAACAAACAAGTTAATGTCACACACTGCCTGTGTGTATGGGGAGGGGGCAAAAAGTCATTGATATCATTAATATTTTCAAACCATGGCCAGAAGTGTCCTGCTCTGGACCTGTAAGGGAAAAGCAGTAAACTCAGGAGTCCCCTGACACTTAAGGAAACCACATTGGCCACGGATTGTTTCTGTCTTCTTCTTACTGTATAAATAGAGCGTTTCCGCACTACAGTAGCAGAATGATCTGCTGAATTTCCTACTGACCTGCTTTGACATGATTATTGCTGGTTCAGATCTCCATGTTAATTGTGCAATTCAGCAAATCCAGGTAAAGGGTATTGTAATGAGTCTGTGTTAAAAAGTTGTTTATATAAATATGTACACCTGGGCTCTTGTAGAACTTGACATCTTTAGTGAACACACTGAATGCATCTGAAATGCTATGGTGGAACAGTAATATTACAGACATCATTAGGCAACAAAAAAATTGTTTCATTCCATTCTGTGGTGTTTCTTTAGTTAGAAACATCATTTTTAGAAAAAACTAAACCCGGTGGCTCGGCTGATGGTCTTTTGTTCCACTTATAACTTTTTGCATATTAATATGTTGTTTGTTTGTTGTACATGTAGATAACAGGGTTGCCGACTCATTAACGCATTGAGCAAGAGGCACGCATCAGTGAGACTAATATGAAAATAATGGTAGTATTACATAAACCTAATAATGAAAAATATACAGAGAATTTAGTTTATCTCTAGAACCATTGAACGAAGGAAAAAACTGATGTGTTTATCTGAATCAGCAAAACTTGACTAAGAAACATCAAAAATTGCAATGAAACAGACCTTTCATGAAAATGTGTTGCTCAGTGTATTCAGTTCAAGATTCATTTGTCACTTTGTTTGTCACATGCATACACATGTAAGTACAACACGCAGTGATCCTGAAATGCTACTTTTTTATGCAATATTATATATTAATATATATTATTGCAATATTATATAACATGTAAAAAAAATCAAATTAAGAGTAAAACAACTTAAACAACAGACACAGTAAAAGGTAAAATATGGAAGCTAAGTTAAAGTATATTCACTAAGTTGTAAGTGAAGCAACAATCTGGCAGATTGTTGGCACATATGTTCAAAAAGCATGTGGGATATTAGAGTGCATTGTGCCGTATTAGACCAGCAATGTAAACTGATTTAAATGACCTATATAGCAGCACATATGGTATAGAAACATGCAAGTTGAAGAGGAATTTCTCTGTTTTTGAAAATACTGGATTTTTTTAAATTTATAGTCACTACGCTCTCTGGTCAGTTATGCACTGCCGTTTTTCATTTACAACTGATCTATTGTGTCTCTGTGTCCCTAAATTAGGGCTCCACTGCCCCATAATCTGCCTTCAGAACTCACTCTTGCTGACATAGAGGTGTTGTGCACTGCCTTGGAAAATTCTGCTGCTATTCCTGCATTCCTCCAGTCACTTCAGAGAACATCAGTCTGAAAGAAGAAGAAATATATTTTTAAAGAGTGCACATGCAGTTCACTCATGACAGCCTTTCCAAAGTAGTTGGACTGAGTAGAGGTTTGATACTTAACTTACCGATATACTGTCACTTTCATTGTTATCAAATAATGTTAAACTCAACACAGTTCACTACTATTATACTGGCTGGCTACATTGATGTAGGACAAAGTAAATTCCTGTTTCTCACTCTTTTGGTGCTGCTATACATAGTGAGTATTTTAGCAAATTCAATATTGATTTTAGTGATCTATGTTGACCAATCCCTGCATGAGCCTATGTACATTTTTCTCAGGAATTTGTCTGTGAATGAATTATACGGTAGTGCTACTTTCATCCCTTCACTTGTGCGTAATATTTTAGCCAAGTCTAACGAAGTTTCAATTATTTTTTGTTACGTGCAAATATTCACTATGTACACATATGCATCGGTGGAATTTGGAAATTTAGTAATTATGTCTTATGACAGATATACAGCTATATGTTATCCGCTACTATACTACAAAATAATGACTCGGAGAAAGGTGTGCATGTTGATTGCACTGGTATGGCTGATATCTTTTGTTAAAGTCGGCATCAATCTTGGATTGAATTTGCAGTTGAAGTTATGTGGAAATGTCATAGAGAAAGTGTGGTGTGACAACTATCTAATCGTGAAACTTGCGTGCTCAGACACCATTGTGAATAACTTCTATGGCACGACTAGTGCTGTCTTCACCATAGTGCTCCCTTTTCTGTTGATTCTGTATTCATATATCAAAATTTGGAGAGTGTGCCTGAAGTCCTCCGCTGAAACTACTCAAAAGGCCATAAGCACTTGTACACCTCATCTGGCTTCACTGCTAAATTTCTCTCTTGGCTGCTCATTCGAGATCTTCTCAAGCAGATTTGAAAAGATATATATGCCTCCTCTGCTGCGTGTGTTCATTTCAGTTTACTTTGTGATTTGTCCTCCGGTTTTGAACCCTATTATGTACGGCATGAGGATGTCTAAGATAAAGAAGGCGTTTATGAAAAAAATATTTCCTAAGTAGAAATGGTTCAACCGTTTTAGTTTTTTTTTTCACTTTTGGTGATGTTTGTCATGTTTATATGAACTGTAATAATAAAGCACACATATGATCATGTCTTTCTTTTTGGTGTTTATATTAACTGTGGAACATCACGTTAGGTCAACACAATAACAGTATTGCAGCAATTCCTTGTGATTGCTTTAGAAAGGCAAGCCTTGAAGAAGTTTTGTTTGATTGCTTAATTGAGCAAACTTTATATTCAGATAATATGCTGGGATTATAATTCCTTTTTTTGCTGTAGTTATTGTAGTATAATTATTATCTGATTGACCATGTATACTGCATCTGAAATGTATCTTGAATTTAGGTTCATGAGTAAAAGACCCACACAGATCCATTCAGGTGTGTATATAGTTCAAGTCAAGTAAGTTTACTGTCATTTTCACCACATACAACTCTGGATAAAAAGAGACCAAGGCAATTTACTTTTAAATCAGCATCTCTCTGAGTGTGAAATCCCTCCAATCCAGTGTCTGTTAAATTCCTCCACAAACACTTCATTCTGCTTTATGAGGGACTGATTAGTGATCAGCCGAATCTCATCTTATTTAATGAGGAAAAGTATAAAACACTGCTGTAATCGACTCTCTCCTCTCACACTGAGACCAGTGTTGAAGTGGATGGTGAAACACTACTAGAAGTTCCTCAAAGTTCATTACTGCCATTTTGTTAAAGAGAGAACGAGAGATTTGTTTTCTTTGAATTATTCAGGTTCTGCATCATTTCTCTTATTCTGATATTTTGTCATTTCCTTTAAAATTATGCAATATTTTTATTTAGAAATGAGGAGAATTATTGTCAGCAGTTCTTAAAAACTAAAGCAAAGCTGTTCAGTTCAATAATTGCAGCTAGAAAAGATACTACTCCAATGAGGCACAACTGTAAGAGAACACTAATGTGGTTCCTGAGGCAACTCTGTTTGATTTGAACATGTACGGCAGTCTCCAGTCTTTTCACAGTTTTACACAGTTTCAAAAACACACACTCGCTCGGAATTTAAAATCATGAGATTTTGTTTTTGCATCATGCACGTTGCACAACACCTTCCAAAACTGAACTTAATTGCATAATGTACTATTTATCTGAAACGATTTCAGTAACATTCTGTTTCATAACTTGATAATGGCCTGTCTCACATTTTTGGTAGATTTAATACATGCACTAAACTGCACTAAACTGGGTAAGATTTAATAAATATGTTAGAATAATAATAGCATAATTACATTTTTAATTCTCAATAAAATATTTATAGACATGAATATTAGTTTGTGTGAATGGCTAGTTTTTGTGCCAGTCTTTACTGTCACTCTGTGCTTTGTGTAACTGTGTGTGTAACATGTTTCACATCAAGTTAAGCTATAGTTGCATTCCTGTATAGGAACATCATTCACTTTACTAATAAAACAATGAAGATTCTCCTCACACCCCACGTAGAACTCACAACAGCTTTATATAAATATAATCAGAAACTGATCATTTAAAAACAAAGTCTAGAAAAAACAATTTTGTGATTCATTTGTATTTTTAATATTCCATTCAGTTCATATCCGAAATATCATGCATTATGAAATATTTAACATACAAGTTAATGTCACATACTGCATGTGTGTATGTGGAGGGGGCAAAAAGTCATTGATATCATTAATATTTTCCTGTGTGAGATCAGAAAATCATTGGTCCACATCAGGTTAAACACACACACACACACACACACACACACACAAACACACACACACACGCACGCACGCACGCACGCACGCACGCACGCACGCACGCACGCACGCACGCATGCACGCACGCACGCACGCACACACACACACACACACTTTAATTAAAGACATTTCATTCCAGGGGTAATACTGAAATACTGACATTTTGGGAAATGTACAGCACAGTCAATAATCTTAAAGTCAACTTTAACTCAAACAGCTAAGAATTGGATTTTTTATGTTGTTTTTAGAGTTCAATTGGAATTCAAAGGCAAAAGCTCTTCGCTGGAGAGTTTTTCTGAAACTTTTGCTAATACTCTCAGTTCTCATCCCATAAATAAGTGGGTGCAGGAGGGGAGGAATCAGAATAAAGTGTATGGACATAAACACATTGAGCTCATTCGGAAGATAATTATTAAGTCTGTTATAAATCACAGAGAAAAGGCTGGCTGCTGAAAAATTAATAAATGTGATCAAATGGGGGGCACATGTCTTCAGGGCTTTCTTCTTGGCGTTTGCTGAGGCTTTCAAACTAACAAATAATATTTTTGTATATGACATTATTACCAGTAGCAGAGGTAAAATAACAAAAATAACAACCCCAGCCAAACCATACAGATCTCCAGCAGCATTTTTCACACAGGACAGACTTACTACTGCCAGGTTATCACAAAACAGCTTGTTTACTGTATACCTGCACACAGGCAGCCTTGAAGTGAGGTGAACTTGCACTGCTAAGTAACTGGCAGGACAAATGTACACGACACCTAGAAGCAGCCTAACTTTAGTCTTAGTCATTATGTTGTGATAATGCAGGGGTTTACAAATAGAGACATAACGATCATATGCCATGACTGTCAATATTCCATAAGCACAGCTTGCATAAAAATTGATAAAGAACACTTGCAGTAGGCAGTTGTTATAGGAGATGTATTTCATGTCATCTACAAGGTTGTTCATGATGTTGGGCAGAACAGTTGAACTTCCAATCAGTCCATTCACTGCCAGGTTAAACAAAAATATGTACATCGGCTTGTGAAGACTCGGGTCCGAATAGATCACATGCATTAAAACGACATTGGCTACAACAATTGCAACATAAGTGACCAAAGAGACAAAGAAAACTCCACTATTGAGTGGTCCAGGAGGTCCATAGGCCATAAAAACGAGAGTTATGTTAAAATTGAGCATATTTACAGTTCCTGTAAAAGAAAACAAAGAGTTAAAACTGCAGTAAACATTATCGACTGTCTGACAGAAACATGCGAACTGTTTAATGCTGCTTCAGGATCAGGGTTGGGAAACACTTCTGTATGAAATATTCACAACAGCAGTGTTAGTTAAAATATTGAGAGTTACATCTTAGAACATACCTGAAATTAATTAACAGCTCACAGACACGAAGCTTCTGTGTGAATCTGGGTGTCAGGAGTTGGCTTATATAGCTTGTCTGAAGCTGTGAGACGTTTCTCCACGGGAAATAATCGTTTCCCTTCTGGTATAAATTAAGAGGCTTTAATGTGTTTGATTTTAGGAAAACAAGGTCAACTGTCAAAGTGGAAATATAATTCCTTTATAAAATTATTGTTTTTTTTAAATGAGGTCTCATGTGAAGAGTAAACAGTACACTCACTGGACGTATGCTTAAAGGGTAATTATGTTAAAGTAGTAACATAATTAATGACTTAATATATTTAAATATCGTCGCTGTCAGGTGGAAACCTCATATGTCCAAAACGGCTATTTTTCAGGAAACTGAAAAAACGATTGATATTCTAAATGAATGAATACTGTCTAATCAAACATCCCAAGCTATTTTCAACACTTTTCATTGGTTAATAATATCTAAATTTTACAGACCCATGTGGAGACTGACCAATAGTATCGATTTATGAAAAAAACAACAGAGACAAAAAGTGGATTTACGAGGTTTCCGCCTGACAGGGACGGTATACTACTGCTATTACAAGGACTACAACTATTTCTAATTGTCACATCTCCCCTCTCTACCCCAGGAGGCCTGGAGCAACGTTCTTTTTACAAATCTCTCACACTCTGTCAGGAGCTTTCCTGTTGGCTATGAATGCACGTTTTTCTTTTGTGAAAACTAGTGTTATGTTGATTTTGATGATATGTTAGGTGTCATCCCTTTCATGGCTGATAAGATTCGGTTCTTACAGTGTAATCAAAGTCTGCTGCTACTGAAGATACCCACTGTGTAAATATAAACCATATGGACTAAAGTATTGGGACACACTTCTTAATTATTGAATTCAGGTGTTTTGATTGTACAGGTGTATAAATTCAAAAAGACCAAGACAGTTCAGTGTGGAAGAAATTGACTGGCCTCACAGAGCCCTGACCTAAACCCCATCCAGCACCTTTAGGATGAACTGGAATACTAATATGGAAAACTGATGAAGGAACACATTTGGCATTACGAAAGAAGACATTTGAAATTATGCATTGAACAAAAAAGTATGAAACATACCAGAATATATTTTATACATTCAATTCTTTAAATATAATAGATAAGAGATAAACTTTTATTAGTCCCACAAATGGGGAAATTGCATTGTAGAAGTAGCCACCTTTTGCTTTAATGACAACTTTGCACACTTGCATACTCTTGGCATTATTTCATGTGTTATTGACCTGGAATGGTTTTAAATTAACAGATGGGCCTTGTAAAGAGTTAATTAGTGCAATGTCTTGCCTTATTTGTGTTTGAGGCCGCTGTGTGTTGTGCAGAGGTAGGATTGATCCTATTCCACTAGAGATTAAGCAGCACATCTCAACATTGAGGGTCCAGAGGAGATTGTGTGAATCAGGCCTTCATGGTCGAATTGCTGCAAAAAAGTCACTACTGACATAGAACAAGAAGAAAACGAGACTGGATTGGACCAAGAAACACAAGGAATAGACATTAGACTGGTGGAAATCTGTATTTTGGTCGTATGAGTCCAAATTTGATATTTTTGGATCCAACTGCTGTGTCTTTTCCAGATTCATGGTGACCGCAGGTGTTCTTTCTGACATCTCAGCAGGAGACTCTTGACTAAAACCTCGAGACCCTGCATTTTCACCTAATTGATCTTTATATCAAATACAGTGTTTAGTGTGTGGCCAACAGCCAATCAGAATTCAGAAATCAATACATCCTTGTGTGAATGGCTAATTTTAATACATGTTTGTAAGCTCATTAACTACAAATACAGTAATCCCCCAGTTTAAATCCTCTGCATTTTTTTGTTTTTTGTGGCAATAAATATATTTTTCCGGATGTGTTCACACAAGGGACCTGTTCACCTCGCAGTGGTGTCCCAATACTTTTGTCCTGCAACCTTTAAATTAAATTAAAAGAGGTGAATACGGTTGACTTATAGATTACTGTAGATGCTTTTACTCAATTTCAACTAAATCAGCCATAAAATGTCATAAAACAAGCTACGTTTTTCTCTGTTCCTGCATTGGGCTTAAAAATAAGTTTGTCTTTAAAACCTTATGTAACAACTGAAATAGTCTTCTTTCAAATGGAAAAATGTGCATATTCTTATTATTACTAATAATCTCAACTTCTCCAGTGATCGTATTATATAACCATAATGCGGTTCCTCTAGTTCCACACACACCAAAAAACACATTACATAACATTTGTAAACATGTTAGGTAGAACAGCATCAAATGAATCCTCTGATTGACAGGTTGAATAAAAATACATGCATTGGATTGTGTAAACTACAAAGTTTTTATCGTCATTGTAGAGTCCTTGGATCAATACTAAACTATTTTTTTTGATGTTTTGTAATGTGAGACCTTTTCAAAATAAGAGATAATAAGTTATGAATTAAAGGGGTTACACTGTGTTTATGATAGCATTTACTTTAATGTGTACAGCATCAACAGTGATAACAAGCAATTAGTTTAATACATCTTTTACATTTCTGTATTTTAATAAAGTATTTTATATTTTTGAATTACTATTTTCAAGAAAAGTGGAAAAGAATATCTGATAATAGAAGAATGCTAGTACCTGTCTGAGAACCATTTTCTCTTTGTTCTCCTACTGCTGAAATCAGTTCAGAGAATGAGGCCAGTAGAGCAGATGTTGAATGTTTGATTTCTGATTTCTGTTAGTATTAAACTCACAAGAATTCTTGGTAGATATTTTTGAGACTTACAGTGATTTTCTTCACTTGTGACTTGACCTATTTATTTCTGGAACTGTATGAAACATCAGGGTTTATTCCCTTCAGATTTTAAAGAAATTACTCAGTCATCAATTCAATTTAAATCAATGCATATAAAACATGAGCACAGTATAGTATGGCACAGTGCAAGGTGTTGTATAGAAATGTTAACACTAGGTGGTGGTAAGAAGACATGGATAAAGACTGAATGGTCCAAACAGGGTCATGTTGGTTAAAATAGTTGAAAATGACAGTTCATTGTCTCCAAACCCTGGTCTTGGAAGCCCTCTGCCATACTTTTGTACATGATTTTTGAGTTTTTATATTGAGTGTGATATTCCCTGATCTGCAAATTTGGGGTGAAATATTACTGGGTGAAATTTGCAATTTGTCTTGGTGCATTATTACATTTTTGGTGCATCATTACTGTTTCTGGTGCATATATTTTGTTAATACCTGCTCCTACCAAATGCACACACTAATATTTACCTGTATATGCATCCACATATAAATATAAACATACATATACTCAGTATATATAACATTATTTTTTATTGTATATTGTACTATTTATACTATACCATTGCGTGGTATCATTTTATTCTGTTGTTTTGCTGCTCTTGCCTTTGATCTGTCCACTTTCTGAATTAACAATGCAAATGATCCACTATGGGACAAATAACACACACACGACAAAAGCCACGCCTCCCACCACCGATCAGATCATCTCTCTGACTGCAGCTGACGTGAGGAGAACCTTCGCCAAGATCAACCCACAAAAAGCTGCCGGTCCTGACAACATCCCAGGTTGTGTGCTGAGAGACTGCGCTGATCAGCTAGCCGAGGTGTTCACAG
>JBBPCW010251476.1:0-14013 GCA_037974425.1 Phenacogrammus interruptus
TAATAAACGTAAATCCAGTGTGTACTCGCAGCTTTATTAACAGCATTTTCATAACAACGAGCCGACAACATAACACGAGTAACATCTACTGCTTTAAAGAGCAATATTTTTATTTGGAAATAAAAGGAGATGGAGAAATATTGTCAGCGGTTCTTAAAAACTAAGGCAAAGCTGTTCAATCAATACTTGCACCTATAAAATAAAACCTGAGAAACATCTTTGCAGTGGTCTCTTATTTCTTTTCCCAGAGCTATATGAATAATAAAAGCACTGCCGTGAAGAGGTGCATTTGGTCAATAACTTTTCTGTGGGGTTGAACCAGACAGCTAGCATTCGCTCCTTAACTGCATCAGTGAACATTAGACACCCATGACATGCATCTTTCACCTGCATGCCCCACTGAAGACTTCTCAAACTGCTGAAACAGTCTATGTCTCATTATGCAACTGTAGTACTAATCATTACAGTTTCTGTTTTTGTCATTTTCTAATATTTTAAACACTGAAATATTTCAAACATTGATAATAACAGTAATAATGTTGATGATTCAACCACATAACTGCTCTGCTTCATTTTACACACTCTTGCCAGACCAGAGTTTGATAATAGATGAAAAAAAGATGCTGAAAGTACTGGGTTGCCTATCCAAGGGCAGAAATGTGTCCTTGTCTTGCCCTGTGGCTGAAAGGAGAGAGGTCCTGAGGGGGAGCCAGCAGGTGAGCTATAGAGAAGAGACAGCAGATCCCTCCCCCCACTACAAAGTCAGAGTACACTCACCGCACCCGACACCCAGTTGGCATAGTCACTGCAGAGGTAAGCTGCTAGGTTGGCAATCTCTCCCGAAGTGCCCAGTCGACCCACCGGTATCTTATCAACCATCGAATTCTCAAACTGCCCAGTGGGATCCAAGCGGCTGAAGGCACCCTGAGGGCAAGACGACAGTGAGAGAGTGACTTGTCCTGTTTTATAGTGACATGTAATTACTGCAGTCATATAGTGAATTAGTATCAAACAACCCATATATATCAACATAAAGCAACCACTGACAGTCTATGGAAAAATACCAAAATGTGCATGCGCGTGTGTGTGTGTGTGTGTGTGTGTGTGTGTGTGTGTGTGTGTGTGTGTGTGCGTGCGTGTATTATACCAAAATGACAATGGCAGCGGGAACATAAAGAATCTTGTTCATTCTTATTAGGCATATGGGAACTGCTTACCGATGCCAGAATAAAAAATGCAATAAAATGCAGCAACTCCCATGGTATTCTGAAGTGCCCGAGCAAAATAAAGACTCTAAAGATCAGTTTAAAATATCAGTCAAATCTAACCAACTGTCTAATTCTGATATGATGGTGGTATTACACATCCCTTATCTATAACAGCATCCCAGCACAGCATATCTGCAGTGTTTAAGTGAGAAATGAACCCTTTATATACACCTCCTTAAAAAAAATTACAACCAAACATGCAGGAAATACCTTGGTTTTGATTGGCCCCGGCTGAATAACATTGAACCTCATGCCATATTTTCCCCACTCGGCCGCCAGAGACCTACAGGCACAAACGCAAACAGGATCAGGGAGAATAATAATCAGCCTTCAGCCTTGGTCATTCAAACACACACACACACACACCCTTCTGGCTGCCATTATCTCCAGAACACTATTCCCTTTCCTATTACTGTGGGACCACAATGACAATGCAGGCAAGACGCAGAGAGTATGTGGAGGGCTCCCATTTTTATCTGGCTGCTTTTAGGGGTCAGTCCAAGGTAAATTGATCTAATAGGCTTTCTCAGCTCATGGGACCCAATCCACAGAATGGACAGCCCAATCAAAAATAACATATTTGCTCAATAGTGGCCGAAGATAACAGGAAGAAAATGAAGGGAACTGCTGCGCACATCTTTCCACAAGCAAGCTTTGTTATAAAGGTCTTGGAAAGGTCAGTTGTTTGGCGTTAGCAATTTTCCCCATAAGAGGAATTATATTAGGGGAAAATGGAAATTAATACATTCAATGGGCAAATACAATATCAGCATGTGAAACAGTCTGGTTACATTGTACTGCTCACTTACAAAGGTTATGGTTGCAGCTCTGCAAAACCTAGAAAATGAGTTCAGCTGAGATTAAGTTTGAAAGTGCACCCATTTAAGGCAGATCACAAGCTTGTCATTGGATTTGTTTTGTTGTTTAAGTCTAGAACACAGTCCCAACTGTCCAAGAACAGTCCGAAGGTACACTATATGGACAAAATTATTGAGAAGCCTGACCATTTCGCCAACAGTGACTATAATGATACTGCTTTCAAGTACATAGGCTTTAATATGGAATAGGTCCCCCCTCCAGTTTCTGTGGGTATTTGTGCCCGGTCATTCTGTAGAGCATTTATGAGTTCAGGCACTGATGTTGGACGTGAAATCTCTATCCCAGTTCATCCCAATGGTGTTGGATGGGGTTGAGGTCAGGGCTCTGTTGGGGCCAGGCAAGTTCTTCCACTTCAGACTTATCCAACCATGTCTTTATGGAGCTCGCTTTTTGTACTGGGGTACAGTCATAGAACCTTTTCTATGTTGGAACAGAAAAGGTTCTTCTGCAAAATGTGCTCCCAAAGTTGGAAGCATAATATTGTCCAAAATGAAGCATTAAGATTACTAGGGCTATAACGGTACATGTACTCGTACCGAACCGTCACGGTACATGGGTCACAGTTCGGTACATGATGTCTTTCAGAGAATACACGGTATGATGGAGAAGACGTGATTGAAATAATACGGAATCACAGAAAAAGCGCAAGTAAATCATAAACCTGGGTCGCAGTGTGGTGCAATAGTGCCACCTACTGGTGCAACACTTACACATACTGGTTAATACACTGCTCTTTATTTAAAATAAACGAAAACAAACCAAGCCTAGTTTTTTAGAACTTTTTGTTGCATCGTGAACCGTACCGAACCGTGACCCCAAAACCGAGGTACCGAACCCTGACATCTGTGTACCGTTACACCACTAAAGATTACCCTTCACTGGAAGTAAGGGTCCTAGCCCAAACCCTGAAAAACAGCTGCATCTCAACACTTCCATATAGTGTACATACCAGAAAATCCATTCAATCCATCCATTCATTTCAGAGAGGTACATGTAATAAATGCACCAGCACTGTTTGTGGGTTTTTACATGACCACTTTCCAGTCTCTTTTTTTATCCTATAAAATTAAACATGCTGTTTTTGTCCTCTTGATTGTATTGTGCCTTATTCCAAAAGCAGTACAGGCAGAAACACTTCTAAATAAATAGGCATGGCTTAAAATAAAAACATTTTAAATGGTCTATTTTGGCAGATGAATTTCCATCTATGGGCCATATGGTCTGAGCGGTATTTTTTGAAACATTGCAGTGTTTACTTATTTCAAGTGCTGGCACCTACGTTTTGAACTAGGCTCTTCAACATACCATCTTTGGGGTTTTTTATTCCTTAATGGCAAAAGTAAACTAAAAAAAAAAAAGTTATGAAACACCACAGCAACACACTTGATGAGGCTAAGCAGAACTGACAAGAAAATTCACAGCGTTTTCCAAATTAGTTCCCTGTTCATCGATGTGTGCCTTAAGATGACACAAATATGAAACAGTCCTTGCAATCCAAAGCAGATTGTACATTTGATCACAGACAGCTTCACATCACCAATATTTCAAACCAGTGGAATCTTATCTCCTACAGAATGCCAGTTTTGCTAAAACCAGGGGTTTGCTAAAATTTGAGAGAGCCTGCAGACCCCCACAACCCCCTCACAGATCTAGAATATGGACAGTAAAACCAAGAGCATGTAAGGATGCTTTCATGAACTGCATTTAGCATCACAGCATCAGGCAAACTCGTGATAAAGGCAGAGTAAGCCCCACCTGCAACTGCTTGCACAGACCTCAGATCAGCAATGTAACTTTGTCTGAGGGCCAGAGAAATGCACTCTGGTTTCATACATGTCTGTAGAGCTAATAAAAGACCTCACACTATTGATCGGCCAGTGATGCCGCACTGCAAGGAAAAGATCGAACACCAATGACAAAACTGCTTAAAAACACCAGGCCAAAAAATGTGGAGGGAATTCATAACAATGGCCAAGCTCTGGGTGACAGTATAACATAAACCGCATGAAAAAATACCTACATTCAGAGATATTGCGATGTCTTTCACTGTAGTAAAGGGCCCACATCATCATTTTTCATTCATCTAAAGGTATACAGGGCATTAATATTTAATGTTTTAATCATATTTTCATTCTTCCTCTCATATATATGGAAACTAAGCCACAAAAACAGCCATTTTCAAAACTGCACAACACCAACACATACATGATGCATGAATCTCCTTTTTTGGTCTAAGGCATATTATAATCCAGTCAATTCATGCTAAAGTGGTTCAGTCCTGTGTGGCCTTTGGAATGATACAGGATGACAAATCAGAGGAGAGACCATTTACATATATCTGTCTTAAAGGCACAGTAACAAAAACAGCCTGTTCTAAGATATAAACAGATGTTAGAAAATGGTCAAAATGCATGGTATGATAAATTATATTTTTGGTACACAAAATAAACAGAAAAATATTGAATATAGGCAGAAAAATCAGTTTTCACAGGGGTTACGTTCCAAGAGCACCCACGTATAGTGAAACACCGTGCTGTTGTGTATTGGTAAAACAAATGCCTAAAAATATCTATTTTTAGTGTAAACCCTAAATATGCCCCCAAATATGCTCCCAGAACACTTTGATTTCATTTTAAACTCAGTTTAATGCATTACCCTTAAAGAAAATGTAACGGTAAATCCGTATTCGCTTTTAATTTAATTTACAGTAATACAAATACAGGGCTTTACGAAGGACAAAACGAAAAACAAAAGAAACACAGACAATCCACAGGGAGATTCTGGTCTGCAGCTGCCACAGATGATTCAAACGACAGCAGCCAGGAGAAATAAATAATCAGAATCAAAGAACTTTATTCATCCCAGAGGAAACTGTATTAGCATTAGCATTCATGTTAGCATTAGCAGCGGGCCGCGAGCCAAAACAAAGACTCATACACTAAAGAAACGTTGAAATAACTTTCTCAACCCACATGTTTAGACAGGGCACAGCTTACTAATAATAAATAAGATGAGATAACTGTTGAGAATTGGAAAAAAAAATGTTTAAAACATTAAAATACGAAGACAAGACGCAGAGCAGCCACAACATGCTCGCGTCTGTGCACTACATAACGTTCTCAGATTGGCAACATTCAAACCTCCCGCCTCAAAGTGTAGCAATATTTTACCATTTCAAGACACACTTTCTATATTTATACTTTTGTATTTTATATGGAAATGTTCTCAGAAAAACCTGTGTTATACTGAACCTGCGACTGCTGATCCGCATAAAAGTGAGGGGTAACTGTAATTGGTTACAAGCTTGTTTGCAAATTGCAGTCTTCTGATTTATCAGTATTACAGAAACCAATTTCATGATATTGATTAACAGAAATACCTTTCGGTGGTATCTAGGTAGAAATAGCCAGGTCCCAACTGTTAGGGCTTCAGAAGGTCGTCAGTGCTAGATATTAATTCTAGAAGAAACCAGAAATAACCACCAGTCTAGGTTTCATTCCTAATGCGTAGGATCAATTCCTTTACAAAAAAAAGGTCACCCTAGGCCTTCTGGATGTTCTGGTAATGCCAATGGCAGGGAAATGTCATGTTTTCCTGTACTGTCAGCTCAGTCCACATTCCTAGCTATAATAGCCCGTTCACTTACTTGCACATTGCTTCAACCCCTGCCTTGGCAGATGAGCTAGGCATCACAAACCCAGAGCCACTCTCAGCATAGATTGTGGTGATGGCCAAGAATGCGGCACCTAAAACAAATACCACCACTCATTAGTATTTATCCAACAACACACAACAAGAAAACTGGGTACCTTTGGGTACTAAAGGAAGATTACATTGATTGAAATCATAATAAGCGTAACAAATAAGCGACGTCTCTGCAACACTGGAGGATTTTTTCATTAGTTTTGGAGAAGTAAGCTTCAGTCATAGATGCAGAAGTCAGTCATGCAGACAGAACAGCAAGAGTGGAAGACAACACTAACAACCTCCATTCAGATATAACATATCAAATCCAGGATTGCCTGTCCTGTCATTACTCTGTCCTCAGGAGGGAAAATGGTAAAGGGAATTACAAGAGGTTGAAGAAATCCATACATAAAGCTAACTTATAAAGCTAACTTTACCTAAATTGTCGCATATGAACACACATGCAATGAGAATCAGTAAATTGAAGTTGGAAGACGGTATCACTACAAACCAAACGCCTTAATTTTACCCCTTAAAATAACCTTATTTTCCCTTAAAAAAGAAAAAAATCAGGAGAAAAGTGTGTAGATTAAGGCATATTAAGGCTGATTAAGGCATGAACTCTGAATTTTCCTCTCTCTTTTTCAAAATTTCCCTTAAATAATAGAACCTTCTGAATTAATGCCTTACATTTCAGATTAAGGGGTTTCACACTCATGCCTTAAATCAAATTTAAGGTAAAATGAAGGGGTCAGTTTCATAAATTAACTTAATTCAAATGAAGGGGTTTGGTGTATTTTCCGGGGGTAAATTAAGGCAGGGTTAAGCTTGTTGTGAGTGCACTGTGCTTTGTAGTGTATTGTGTCATATTTTAATGTTAAAAAATCATATAACATTAACAATACTGCTATTTAATTCATGTAAGACATTTAAATAATACACAGTATCAAAACTTACAGAAACAGTCAATGCTTTCAAACTCCTGAGGGACTGTTCGCAGACTTCATACCTAAATACCTCACTTAGAGCTTTCCCAACAGCAACTGATTGTGTAGAAACTATTAAACAAAGCCTTAAGATTGATAGCACTAAACAACTGATAATACAGCACCACAACCTGAGCCTCTACTGCCATCTAGTGGTGTGGCTGGTGCAATCAAGTCATTTAGATGTTATATAAAATAAAGATAAACTACCAAGCTTTAATTCCCTGGGGTTATGGAGCTGTGGAAAACAACAATTCTCACCTTTCTTGGCTTGAATGAGGCGTTTCCCGATGTCCAGGGTGACGTAGGCTGTGCCATTCAGAACTATGTCGGTGATCGTCCTCCAGGCATTAGGCGAGAGCCTTTCCGAGGGGGAGATGAAATTTCCGGCTGCGTTGTTGATCACCACCTGAGGATAAAAGAGCATGCAGGGTTCAGAGTTTCAAGATGCACATCAACCCTCCTATCAAAGCAGCTGAAAATCTACTTACATCAGGGAGTCCCACATCATTGACCAGCTGGTCTACAGCAGCTTTGACTGAAGCTGGGTCCCTCACATTACACTGCACAGCGTGAACCTGCAACACACACAACCACATCTGTCAGCAGGGACTGCCAAGGAGCAAATAAGTGAAATCAAATCCTATTTTGTGGCCGTAAGAAGAAAACCTATAAAACCTTGCATCTCTGCTTTTGCCATATTATAAACTCAAGATGCCCTTTATATTGGGACAGGTCATGATGACTGGACTACATTACATTTATCTGGGAGATGTTTTTATCCCCTCAAGATACAGAAAAAACAGAGAAGAGTTTTAAAATGTTTATGTAGGAGTAGCATGAGAAGATATAGCAGGAGAGGAGATGCTCTCTGAACAGATGAATTTTTTGAAGACAGAGGGATTCTGATGCTCTGCTTGCCTTAGGCAGCTCATAGAAAGGACTATTAGAAATGACTGTAAATTCAATCTTGAGCCATTACCATAATGTTTTCTCTTTCTTCAGTAAAATCACCAGCCACAATGTATCTACAAAATTCTATTCTATCAAATAGCTTACTTCATTTTTGGCCAAATCAGTTAGACTAGGATCTTCGAGGCAGGGGCTTAATTCTTGGATGAAACTGTACACGTGTATAGAGGTAATATACATCTGTCTTTACCTTATTGCCAGTCTGGCTAGAGATTTCCTCTGCAGTTTGCTTCAAAATATCAAGGCTCCTGGAATTAAATGGCGGAAAAATATATAGAAACAGAATGTCATGACTGGACATAGCCAGTTCTTTACAACAGAAATTGATGCCGAACAAAATATAATCCCTTTGACTTGCACTACAAACCTTTAAAAAAGTGAAAGTGAAAGTGATCATTCGGTCATACGTGAACACACCACTGCACACAGTGTGAACAGCACGAAATACTACCTCTGCATTTAACCCATTCACCAAGTGAAGCAGGAGGCAGCTATGAACACAGCGCCCGGGGAGCAGTGCGTGGGGACGCTACCTTGCTCAGGGTACCTCAGAGGTCTTGGGAATTGAACCCGGACTTTCTGATCGCAGGGCGACTGCCCTAACCACTAGGCTACCAGCTGCCCCACAACCTGTAAGCCTGTAAAGCTGTAAGTTAAATTTTGGGAATATATTTTTCAGACAATGACAACATATCACTTAAGATGTATTGCTTGCATAGAAAATGAAGTTAAATCAAGTGTCAGGAGTGAAATTATCCAATCAAATAGCCTACAAAGCAAAAATCTGAGTGCTAGCTAACATGGTGAGGTACAGATGGATAACCCATTTTATGTAATAACTACCACAATACAATGAACCCACTTTCTAAGTCACTTTCTGATTTTGTGATCTAAAAAACGAGCTCAACTGGTCCTGCTCAACATTTTAACACACAGCATGGTGGGCTGTGCTTAATTCTGTTATGCAGGCCACCAGTCTAGAAGCATCTACCACCTCCTTCTAGCTTGAAAACCTAGAGCAAATATACATAAGACCATAAGAAAATGTATTGCTGGGTATTTACTGGGGGTAAGAGAGCAGAACGTATTAGAGCTGAGGATAAAACAATAATGTGTTTTCATTACTTTAATGTCCTTATCATTTTTATGTAACCCTATGTATGTTTTGTTTTGTCACAGAATGATATTCCTGTTCATTGATAGTAGTATTGTAGAGTAAAACTGGGCAGAAAGTCCAAGAACTTCAAATATGTTGCACATCTCAAGACAACAAGCACTTCATATGGGTCCCCTGGGCTGCAGCATGTGTAATGGGTCAATTTGTCAAACACATCACAACACATCAACAGTGTGAAACACAACCCATTCACCAATTGAAACCGTGGGCAGCCAGCGACGCAGGGGAACAGTGCGTGGGGACAGTACCTTGCTGAAGGGTATCTCAGTGGTGGCACTGGGAGTCTTGGGATTCAAACCCACAAGCTTGATAGGCAATTCTTTAACCACTAGGCCACCACCTGCCCCAAAAATAATGAAGCATGTGTAAAAAGTGAGTGTAGGGCAGCTGGTGGCCTAGTGGTAGGGCTGCACGATATTAGGAAAACATGCGATATCCGATAATGTTGTTGAGTGTTGCGATGGCGATATCACATGCTATAAGTAAGTTTCTGTTTTGGATTTGCTGGAAACATAGACTCCAGACGCTGACTAGTCTATGCAGAATAAAATTAAATGAAATATTTCCATTCCAACATGTTTTTTTAAGAATTTACTTAAACAGAGCATTACCAACCATTAAACGTTGTTGAAAAAAATATTTTCAAAATTATAGTAAGTTCTTAGCCTGAAAAAAATAGCAAAAGATGTTTTTGCCCTCTTCTCTGTGGCTCTGGGCGTAGAGTTTTGGAAAAACACCATTTATTGCAGTTCAGTCAGTCTTTCGCAATATGGACATTGTGCATGTTGATATCGCGATGACGGTAAATTTGCGATATATTGTGCAGCCCTACCTAGTGGTTAAAGAATTGCTTAACAGGGTTGTGGGTTTGAATCCCAGGAGTGCTAGTGGCACCACTGAAGTACCCTTGAGCAAGATACCATCCCCAGACACTGCTTCGCTGACTGCCCACTGCTTCACACTTGGTGAATGGGTTAATTGCAGAGAAAGAATTTCAGGATGTGTGCCATACTTTTGTGTTTAGAAGAAGCTACTTCAATTTACTTTGAAATAATGAAGAGTGTGCGAGCACTGACCGGCTGGCTATAACACACTCTGCCCCTAGAGAGGACAGAGTAGAGGTCATGCCTTTTCCCAGTCCTGTCCCTCCTCCTGTGATGAAGGCCACCTTGTTTTTGAATGTCCCAGGCAGAAGCATGGGTCCCTCAGAGGCTGGGAAGAAGCTGGCCTGTGGAGCACCGTCACCCTGAAACAGGGCTGCTGTGCCATTCCTAAACCACTGCAGGACAGACAAGAGTACAAAGTAGGCTCAGCACTAGAGGAGAGTTCAGTCACCTTTCACCTACTTTCACTCGCTGAACGACTAAGAGATTGTTTTCTCTCATCCGCAGTTTCTAACAGTATGCATGTGGAAATATGAGATCTATGAAAGGAAAAGCATTTGTTTATGTATACTGTTTAGGTTGCTTTACACCCCAACGTCTGTGGTGCTACAACATGCAAAGAGCAAGTTAACAGCAGCCCCCACCCCCAAGCCATCTGTCATTAACCGCACTCTGCCAGGCTGAAAGCATCATAAAGCTTACCCTTATTTGCGAAAAGCAGGTGTGGAGTGATCTGGGTTTGTTCGCAAACCTCGCCAGCAGTGCCATGATGTCTAGAGCCCTGCACTAACCAAACACCATTAATAACAACACATTTTTATGGTCACTTATCTCACCATACAGCGCAATGCAATTACCTGCAATACCTGGAATATGTACAGGATTTAGGTCTGTCCACAGACAAGCAAAATGCAAAGAAGGTACGAATAAAATAAAGAAAAACTACGATGGAACACAGCGAACAAGAAGGAAAGTATGTTACCTCACCGAACGCACGGACTGCGCAAAATGTATGCCGTCCTGACACACAAAAGTCCATAAGGAAGAACGAGTATGTAGTGTTCGTGAGCGCTTGCTTACTTGCCCTACACACTTCCTTATTGCGCTGAGGCATAAATGTACAGTGGACAAAAGTATTGGGACACCCGTTCTTAAGGGTTTGGGCCAGGTCCCTTACCTCTTTCCAGAAAAGGGCCATCTTAATCCTTCAGCACACATTTTGGACAACGCCATGCTTACAACTATGTGGACACAGTTTAAGGAAGAACATTTTTTATTCCAGCATGACAGTTGGAAGTGCACAAAACAAGCTCCATAAAGACGTGGCGGATGAGATCTTGACTGGCCTGACCTTAACTCCACTGAACAGGATAACTGGAATGGAGATTGCATGTCAGGCCATCTCATCCAACATCAGTACCTGACCTCATGAATGCTATACAGAACAAATTAACCTGGAACACCACTGCCATATGGATATAGGCTATAAAGACATAAGTATTGGGACGCCTGACACCAACAAGGACTTTAATGAGATTGCATTCAAATATAGTATAGTATAGTATAGTATAATATTTAGTATAGAGTTGAGTTGCCCCACCTTTGCAGCTATAACAACTTCCACTCTTCTTGGAGTTTCAGTGGAAATTTTACATCCATTCATTCAGGTACTGATGTCTTCTCTCACAATCTTCACTGCAGTTCATCCCAAAGGTGTTGGATGGGGTTGAGGGTTGAGGGCTCTGAGCGGGCCAGTCAAGTTTTTCTACACTCAACTCATCCAACCATGTCTTGTGATCTTGCTATGAGACACAGTCATGCTGGAATTGAAAAGGTTCTTCCCCAAACTGTGTCCTCAAAGTTGTAAGCATGACATTGTCCTACATGTCTTGGTATTAAGATTGCCCTTCACTGGCAGTAAGAGGCCTAGACCAAACCCTGAGAAACAGGTGTGTCCATATAGTGTAACAGCTTCTTACCCTACTCTCAACACATCTGATGCAGCTAATGAACAAACAAGCTAATTAACCAAGAGTAGGGTTAAGAATCGCTGGGTGAAAAAATGTAAGAGAGGCTGAAATTAAATTTGGTTTCTGAGACCTACAAGCAAACAAGAACACACAGTTCACTTAAGTGCAAAGTACCACAATTTAAAAGCACCAAAGCCTGCTTCAGCACTAATGGCGCCCACCTTGTGGAGAATTTTAAGCCTGCGAGCGATACGAGTGAGTGACTGAGCAGTGGCCAAGGCCATTAAGTGCTTCACGAAAGCGGATTATATGCCGCTTAATTATGAACACTAATTACAAACTCCTCGCTTTTATGAGATTCAAGGTCAAGATAGAGTACAAGATAGAGTGCGTGAGTGGTTATGAGTGAATGAGTATATGTAAGTGAATATGAGTGAGTTCATGTGTATATTTGAGTGAGAATATAGTGAGTCAGAATGAGTGAGTTGTTATGAGTGAGTGAATGTGAGAATGAGTGTGTGAGTATGCGTGAGTGACTGAGTAAGCGAGTATGTTTGAGTGAATGAGTTTATTTATGAGTTTATTTGATTTAAGCTAGCAGAATTCTTCTCTTCCACGTCTTCCTTCCCCTTTGGTCTCCACAAGGCTCTGTCTTGGCCCCCACTATCTTTTCACTGTATATGCTGCCTCTAGTCTCCATTTTTAGGAAACACGGGATGTCATTTCAATTTTATGCTGCACATCTATCTACCTTTTAAGAAAAATGATCTTTTGGCCATGAATGCTCTGCTGTTTTGTCTAGATGAAGTAAGATCTTGGTTATCTCGAAATTTCTTATCCTTAAATGAAGAGAAAAGTGAGGTGATAGTTTTCGGTCCCTCAGAAAATATGAAGGCCCTCTGATTTTGATCTAGGACCTTTATCAGCTTTTAGGTCCCCACAGGTACGGAATTTGGGTGTTCTGTTAGGTGACACGTTAAAATTCGCTAAACAAATTTCTAGTGTGATTGGATCTAGTTTTTATCAGCTCCGCACACTCGCAAAAATCAAACATTTTCTCACTGACAAGACTCTGGAGAAGGCTGTTCATGCTTTTATTCCTTCGCATCTAGACTATTGCAACTCTTTATATTGTGGCATCTCTAAATCTCAAACTGCCTGTCTCCAACTGGTCCAGAACGCTGCTAAGTTTCTTTTAAAAAAGAAAAAAAGGATCACGTCACTCTGCTCCCGAAGGCCCTTCACTGGTTGCCTGTCCAATTTAGAATAAACTTCAAATTTTTATTATTCGTTTTTAAATCGCTGCACCATCAAGCACCCATCTACTTATCTGAATTGCTACATCAGTATACCCCCCTGAGAAGTTTGAGGTCCTGTGACCAGAACCTACTTGCAATTCCACGTTCCAGAGTCAAGCGTAGAGGTGTCTGTGCCTTTTCAGTAATTGGGCCTAGTCTTTGGAATGACTTGCCAGTTGAGATCAGAATGGCTCTTGGTCTGACTATTTTAAAATCACTTTTAAAAACTCATTTGTTATCACTGGCCCATTAGGCTTTTACTCTGCTTATTATATATATATATATATATATATATATATTAATTTATGTGCTTTGTTTTTATTTTCTCACTCCTTGGCTGTAATTTTGCACTCCTAATCTTATGATGATGTCTAAGTGTAAAGCACTTTGGTCAGTCTTTCGGCTGTTTTAAATGTGCAATATAAATAAAGCAAACTTGAAACTATTTGAGTATGAGTGAGTGAATGAATTTAATTGAGTATGAGTGAGTGAGTGAATGAATATAGGTGAGTATGAGTGAGTGAGTGAATTTAAGTGAGTATGAGTGAGTGAGTGAATGAATTTAAGTGAGTATGAGTGAGTGAGTGAGTGAATTTAAGTGAGTATGAGTGAGTGAGTGAATGAATTTAAGTGAGTATGAGTGAGTGAATGAATTTGAGTGAGTATGAGTGAGTGAATGAGTATATATGAGTAAGTATGAATGAATGAATGAATGAATTTAAGTGAGTATGAGTGAGTGAATGAATTTAAGTGAATATGAGTGAGTGAATGAATTTAAGTGAGTATGAGTGAGTGAGTGAATTTAAGTGAATATGAGTGAGTGAATGAATTTAAGTGAGTATGAGTGAGTGAGTGAATTTAAGTGAGTATGAGTGAGTGAGTGAATGAATTT
>JBBPCW010251498.1:0-14011 GCA_037974425.1 Phenacogrammus interruptus
GTAAGTTCAAGGGTAAGTTAGTGCAGAACTTACCCGGTTATGTAGCATAACCTGCTTTCTGGAATACCCCCCAGGTCCATTGTAACTATTCATATACACCACTAGTCAGATGTTTTTGCTCACCGCAGGTTTTTACCATTTGTTTCATAAACTGCAGATTTTAATTTTTGTTAGCCCTTGGCAAGTTGTTGTGTGAAAAATAAATAAAAACAAATAAAATATAAATAAAAAAAAGTCAAGTTTCCTTCATAAGATGAAAGAATCTGTAACCCTGCATGTCTGACTCCTATTAACTGTGGTGTGGTGATGCAGAATCAAATTCTAGACTGTCCTTTAGCTTTAAATGATCTCCGTAACTCTTTAATCACATTGGCTGTCACTTAAATGTTTAACTGTCGTTAGATGTCTTTTGATCGACGTTCTAATTCTAATTGTATTTGGTGGCTTTTTATAGGCAAGTAGTGATGAATAAAAAATAGTTTTAACCAATAGTTTTTGGTTAATAAAGTCACTAAAATGATGATACTGTGAATCTATTTTTTAGCAAAGAATATTGAGTTTATTTCTAGTAAATATTAAGTGAGTAACATGCAAATGTGGAAAATCTCAGTGAGTGAAAAACGTTTGACTGGTAAAGTACAAAATGCTCAGTCTTTTCATGGTGAAGACTGAACATGGGTGGCCAAAAACGGCCCTGGAAATAAAAGAGAGCACTGCAATTATTTTTAAATCAGCATCTCTATGAGTGACAACCATTCCATGCCAGTGTCTGTTAAATTCCTACACAAGCAACTTATTCTGCTTTATGAGGTACTGATTAGTGATCACCTGAATCACAAATCATTTAATTAGGAAAAGTATAAAAACACTGCTGTAATCAACATTCTCCTCTCAAACTGATACAAGTTGGATGGTGAAACACTAGTCAAAGTCAAAGTCAAAGTCAACTTTATTGTCAAATCTGCCATACATACCAGACATATTACGTACCAGAGTAATTACGTTATTCTCAAACCCCAGGTGCATACATGTAACATTAAATACAAAAGGTGCAATTTTAAGAATACAGACATGTAACATTAAATACAAAAATGTGCAATTAAAAAAAACAAAAAAACAAATACAATTATACATATGATCTATAAAAAATATGGTGCAAAAAGAGCAAGATTGTGGTAAAGTGACAGTTAAAACAGACAAAATCTTTAGAGGTAGACTGAGGGTAGTACTACTAATTTTGTAGTAGTAAAAGAGCACTAACACTACTAGAAGTTCATCAAGAGTAATTATTGCCATTTTTTTAAGAGAGAACATGATATTTATTTTCTGTAAATGCTGCATCATTTCTCTTATTTTGATGTTTTGTATTGTCCTTAAAAATTATGCTTTAAAAATTAATCTTTTTACTTGGAAATTAGGTGAAATGTTGTCAGCAGTTCTTAAAAACTCAGGCAAAGCTGTTTAGTTTGATTCTGAGAAACTGAACATTTTTGCAGTGGGCTTTTATTTTTTTCCAGAGCTGTATACTGCCGGAGGACAGTCCCAGCAGAAAAATAAATCAGAGTGTGCATGATCTGGTCTACTGGAATCAGAACAAAGGTAAAAGTCCTTGTTTGAACTCCATATGCTACACAGCAGTGACTCATGCAAGGTCAAATACAGAGGCTTTAAACACTGGGTGTGTTTCCCAGCCTTATCAGTACATGAACGGTCCTCCTGCTGGCTGAATCAATAAAAACCCAGCATTTAATGAGGTCCAGCTCTTTCTGCAGGATTACGTAAACAGCAGGCACCAACAACAAAACATGAAAGACACAGTCACTCAGTCTAAACATGCTAAATGTTCCTCTCCATGTCTCACAACCTTTTCACAGAATTAAACAATATATGAATTTGTGACGAGTGTGAGAAAGGTAGTCGACACACTGGAATTTTTTGAGGTTTTCTGAGCTTTATTTTCAAAGCTTAAGCAGCAAACAGCAGCAGCACACCCACACTGCCTCTATGCTGTCTGAACCCCAACTGAGCTTTTTTCTCTTAAGCTCCTCCCCAAACACTCAGTTTGCCCGCCAACAGCAGGTTCCCGCCCAACGGCTCCCCCTTTCAAAAACCCCCCAAAGGCTCACGGGAGCCAGTCCCACTGCCAGCTCGTCACACAGCCCCCTCTGAGGGGGTGTGCCGTCCGCGGCCACCCCACAAGTCCGACACACAGTCTCTAAGATGGGCTGGCAGGTTACGCCTACGGGGCGCCCGTGGAGTCCATCACTCTGCGGGTGTAGCGGTGTGGTGCGTGTCTTGTGGATGCCCAGCCGCCAACACACGTCCCCGAACAACTGAGCCTCAACGTTCCGCCTCTGTTCTCTGTGCAACTCCTCTGGCGCCCCAAACCTGCAAAAGAACTCCTCCACTAAACGGTCTGCTACCGTGACTACGCTTTGGTCCGCGATGGCGTACGCTTCAGGCCACTTCGTGAAATAGTCCATAGCTACCAATACATAACGGTTCCCCATCTCTGTTTGTGAGAACGGTCCCAGTATGTCGACCCCAACCCGTTCCATAGGAGCCCCCACTATGTACGGTTGCATTGGCGCTTGCAACTGCCCGCCCGGCCCCTTTTTAGCTGTACAGGGATCACAAAAGTGAACGAAAAGCTCTACGTCCGGCCTGCAGCCCAGCCAATAGAAACGGCTGCGGAGCCGCGATAAAGTTTTTGGCGCCCCGAAGTGGCCAACCCCTACTGCGCCGTGGACTGAACGCAGGACCTCCTCACGCAGTCCATGGGGCACCAGCAGCTGCCACAGTACACGCTGCCCGTCCGGATGTCGCCACCGACGGTAACACAGCCCTTGCTTTAACTCCAGTGTCTCCCACTGGAACCGATACGCCTTTAACTCTAAGTCTGACGTGGCTATCTCTTCCCACCCAGGCCGACGCGCCTGCTCAATTCAGCTCCGAACCTGGCATATGGTTGGATCGCTAACCTGTTCGCGCTGCAGTCTATCGGGATCCAGCTAAGTTCGCTTTTCTGCTCTTTTTCCTCAGCACGCTCGCAGTGCCAACACGCCTCTATCTCACACGGCCGGCGCGACAGCATGTCCGCATTACGGTGCTGTCGACCCGGTTGGTGCTGCACGTCAAAATTTTATTCCTGCAACGACTCTAACCACCGCGCGAGTTGGTCTTCTGAGTTTCTAAAACTTAGTAGCCACGTGAGCGACGCATGATCTGTCCTGAGCAGAAATCTCTGCCCACACAGATACGGGCGAAAATGGCGCAGGCTTTGGACTACTGCAAGAAGCTCTTGCCGCACCACGCAGTAGTTTCTCTCCGGCCAACTCAAACTCGGCTATAATACGCGACAATGCGCTCCCCAGCCTCTGTGACTTGCAAAAACACCACGCCTACACCCCCATTGTTCGCGTCAGTGTCCACCACGAACGGCTTGGTCAGATTTGGGCTCATCAATATGGGAGCCTTCCCCAATGCCTCCCGCAGCAGCGTAAATAGCATCTCGTACTCTACGGACTATGTGGCCCGGCTGTCCACAATGGTAGCACACTCTTGAACGCTGTGGGTGCGACGGCTCCGGGGCACCGCTCTCCGCGGTCTATTTTGGAGCTTCCTCCACCTCTGCCTCTCCAGACGTTACTCTCCGGTGTGAGGGAAGCTTGAGTTTGTCCTCCAAAATGGCCTCCGCATGCTCTGCCTCCTCTAGGGCCGCCGTCAGGGAGGTCAGCGTGGTGAGTCGCACGTGTTGCTGTAGGCGTTCAGGGGAGAGCGTGTGCAGGAATGCGTGCAGAGCCAGTTCTTCCTGGGCTGCCGGTGAGAACCGTGGGTAGGCTTGGTGCGTGCAGTTCTGTAGGTTCCTGGCGAGCGCACCCCATGTCTCGCCAGTCTTTTGCCGAGCTGGGTTCTCGCCATCTCCTCTCTCTCTGGCCGGCCGAACCTCTGCTACAACGCCGCCACCAGCTGGTCGAAATCCCAGCGCTCTTCCAGCGGGCGGTCGACCAGAACCTTCAGCGCCTCTCCTTCCAAAGCCATGGCAAGGTGGACCGTCACCTTGTGCGGCCGCCAGACGTTATATTCAGCCACCAGCTTGACCTGCACCAGGTATGGCTCTAGCGGCGCCTTTCCGTCGAACTGCGGCAGCTTGATGACCTTCCGTGGGTCCACTGGCGCCAGCGCTGTTGCCGCTTCTCTGCCAGCCTCCTGGGCTCTGCTTCTCGCTGGCGTGCTGTAACGGCCCGCCATTCTCCGGCTGACGCTGGCGCCGTCTGGGCATGCCGAGGCCCGCTGGGCCTTCTCCAGCATGGCGTCTATTTCTTCCTCAAGGGCTTGTTCCATTAGAGCGTCGACTTCTTTCTGGAGCGCTGTCATCCCACTTCTGACACCAGTGTGACGAGCGTGAGAAAGATAGTCGGCACACTGGAATTTTCGCGGTTTTCTGAGCTTTATTTTCAAAGCTTAAGCAGCAAACAGCAGCAGCACACCCACACATGTCCTGCTTCTATACTGTCTGAACCCCAACCTGAGCTATTTTCCCTTTAGCTCCTCCCCAAACACTCAGTTTGCCCACCAACAGCAGGTTCCCGCCCAACGGCTCCCTCTTTCAAAAAACCCCCAAAGGCTCACGAGAGCCAGTCCCACTGCCAGGTCGTCACAAATTAAACTATACATGATAAGACGATACATATGTAAAGAAACTCTGTTCTGAATAGCTGCCCATTTTGTGACCCAAGCTCAGCCTTTTCTGCACAATCAATGAGTCACAAAATGAGTGATCCAGGTTTTACATCCTTTGACCAGTATTTACCAGGCTTTCTTTGCTAAGACTGATATATATGTAAAGAAACTCTGTTCTGATTGGCTGCCCACCCCTTCTTCAAAGATTCTTTATTAAACAGATGGGGTTCTTCGGTGGTTCTTTAGTAAAGGCAATGGTTTTATTCAAAACAATTCTTAAAATGTACTGTTTAAGTGGTTCTTTTTACAATCAAATGTTTTTCTCTGGTATGGAGGAACAGTTGTCTATGCTTCTTTAAAGACTTTTTAAAAATTGATATATCATAGTATTAGTCTGTTAAAGATCCTATTTTTGTACAGAACTACGCACATGATCACCCACTGAACCATCAGTGGGTGAAAGATCTAGAGACTGGGAAGGCAAAGGCAAAATTCTCAAAACTTTTTTGAGAAACCAAAACAGGTTTGAAGAATGCTTGGAATCAGCATCCTGTTGTTACGGATAAATGTCACCTGAATTTGTTTGTTTACACCTGCAATGTTTATATTTATATTTTCTAAATATTTTATTATTTAGTTTTAGCATTCAAATTTTTCTCTTTATTGTCTATATTGGACAGTCTAACAGATGTTTCAGGGGCTCATTTCACCATACATTGTACTTGTTTGTGTGTTAAAGCGTGTATGTAAGTTGTATAAGTGTTTGTGTCACAAAGAATCCTGAACCTTTTGTTCATGATCCAACACAAAGTGAAAGTCAGTGCGCCAAAGACAGACCTCAGAACCAACCATTTGAAAACTTGTTGTTAAATAATGTATTAAAACAGACAAAAACCTGAAAACCAGTCAGTTACATTTTGTCTAAGTATTTGTAATGTTTGAAAAACCAGCATATATATTGCAGTGTAGCATACAGAAAAAAAATTCAGATGTCTTGAATTTTATTTCTCCACTCCATAGAAATGTCACACCAGTTTTGCATCAGTTTTAGACACATTGTGTGGGAAATGCAGCAGAAGGGCCTATCAGCTCAGTTTTGGTACTTCATGCCCAAGGTCACAATGACTTATAAAAGTCTAGGGCCACACTGAATCTCTCTACTGCAACAACATGAGAGGGATATTGGTTTTGGCAGCTGCATTTGTGGCCGTTTTCGCCAAGGAGACCTTTGTAGGGTAGGATTTCTTTTCTTCTGCACACTTTATAAATAGACCTGCATGATTATGAGCTCAATACCTTGAAATTGACTGTCAACCTTACAAATAATCTATAGTATTAAGAATTTTAGGACACTCACTAATGACATATTGACACATTAAAGATATTTCATTGGATTTTGATGATAACCACCATCCCCAGGTTATATATACTGGTGGAAATGTAAATCCTTTTTAGCATCCATTGGATATAATATTGATAGCACTGATGTGTTTCTGACAGTCACCAGGTCCTACGTATTACAGCAACAAATGAGTTGCAGATCAAGCTCCTGAAGGAACTGTCAGAGCTGGAGCATCTTCAGGTGAGACTTGGTTCTAGAACCATTATTATTTTAAATATGAGGACATCGAGAATGCAGACACTGCTGCATCATACTGTAACGTGCAGACTCAGAAAAGCTCATAGGCCTACTGGAAGAAGAACTCACTGTTAACGAAGATAAGATAAGATAAACCCACAAGTGGGAAATTTGTTTGGTCACAGCAGAAAGTGAACAGTACAAAGTTAAAAGCAGCAAAAACAATAGAATCGAATAAAATACTACATCACAGTAAGGCCAGTAATCTACAGACAGATAGTCTTGGACTACTCAGGTTAAACCCAGACATGCTTGTTAGGCATATGTTTTATCTTAAGCTAGTAAAAGACATAACTATATAGTTAGTTAATACTGACATTAATTAGCATGATTACTGCAGCAATTAAACTATTCTTACAATTTATTATTTTAATTCCTCCCATTATTTCTAGCTGCTTCTCTGTGATTTTTTGAGATATCAACATCATATACTGTAGTACTGCCTAGCAACACCCTAGTAACCACCTGGGACACCATGGCAACCACCTAGCAACTACCACGGTTGTTTGTGCATTTGTTCTCTTGCATGTACAGCTGGACTTCTGGACGGAGCCTGTTGATGAGTCTCTGCCTATAGACGTTCGTGTTCCTTTCCACAGTCTGCAGCCTGTCAGGGCCTTCCTGGGGTACAATGAGATCTACTACGATATCATGATCGAGGATCTTCAGGTAAGATTGCTGGATTAGATATAGGATGGTCTTCTTCTATCAAGGAGTAATTGCTACATTTTATTAACTTGCTGAGAAGACCGGTTTTGTCTGACCTTGGCTTCTTATTTCTCCAGGATCTTCTGGACAAAGAACAGCAAGAAATCATTAAAGCTCGTGCATTCCAACCCAGAACCACTGATGACTACAACTACGCTGTCTACCACACCTTGGACGAGGTCTTAGCGGCAGTTGTTTAATGTGCTGACTTACATTAAATCATATTGCAATTAAATGAGCATGATGGAGGGCTAAAGAGTCAATGTGTATGTATGGTGATTTACATTAATAGTCAAAAGCTAAATGGTTTACTCTGTTTTTTAGATCAACAGTTTCATGGACATGCTGGTTCAGGAGAACCCTAAACTCGTTAGCAAAATCGTGATTGGCCAGAGTTATGAGGGCCGTCCTCTGAATGTTCTGAAAGTAAGTTGTTGACATCAACGAAGTTCTAGTAGCATGTCATTTTAACCCTTAGAACACTCATGGCTTGAATCCGTGCTGGCAGCGTAACAAATGGTAAATTCTCATCATATAGCAAAATGACTCCTTATATGGAAGATCCCCCTGTTTATGCTGATGCATAAATTGTCAGGGGTCATGCTGAGCTTTGTTTGGTGTTCCTATGTCACATAGAAACAAAGTTTATGTACATAACTACTGGGTTGTCACTCACAAATAATCCTAAAGAACAAAAAATGAACACATATATTTTAGATTTTAGAAACAAACAGAAAAAAGACAAGATCTTTGAACCCAGAGGAACTTTCAGGACTAGTGGGTGGGGAAAACCTGCAGAGGGAGGGGGTCCAGAGAGCGGCTGAGTGGCGGCACCCCGAGAGAAAGGGCAGCAAATGGAGAGCATGTAGGAGAACAAACTGTTTTAGACTAATACACTCTGAATTCTAAGGGTTAAACTGCATGACAAAGCAGATATGGATAGAAGTGTACCTCTAAGCATTCAGAAGCAACAAATTAATCAATATTTTTTTTATCTTGCTCTTTTACATAGTTTAGCACTGGCTCTAACCTTCCTGGTATCTGGATCGACACTGGCATCCACTCCAGAGAATGGATCACCCAGGCCAGTGGAACCTGGTTTGCAAAGAAGGTTCGCTTTATTAACTCCATCCAACCATTACAACATAGTTTATCTAACTCTGTACTGCATAGATTATGAAATATACAATATATATGATTTTTCTCAGTAATTAATAGTGAGGAGGAGGGCAAAGGGGATTGATGGGGTTACCATATGGCAGCAGCATGGAACCGAAAAATATTTTTACTGATAAAACCATCAACTTTCAACCGAAGATAGCAGTGTCTGTGTAAAATGGAAATGTATTCATTTGCTCCCAGTGTATGCACTGCATACCTCAGTTTTATTGTCCCATGCTGTTACCATATACTAACATTCATTTTATATATAAGCGAAATGATGTGTTTACATTTTTGAATGTTCTTACAGTTCTGATATATTTTTAAACTGCAATATGTTGGATCTGCATGTTAAATTATCCACACACTTCAGAGGACTGGACTCATTGTGTGATGTGCGTGTGTGGGTATGGTGTGGGGGTTGAGAAAAAGCTAAGACAAACGTAGCTAAAATAAGCAGCTGATCGCTAAGTTAAGAAAAACACAAATTCTGATGTTCAGTATATTAAGAGAATTTCTAATGTATTGGGTTTTTTAAAACTAAAATGAACTAACTGATATATAAAAATATATGTTTGTAAAATATCAGATTAAAAATAAGAACATATCTACTCCACTTGTCTGTGTTTCTTTGTGTAGATTGCAACTGACTATGGACGTGATGCTGCTCTCACCGCCATCCTGGACAAATACGATATTTTCCTGGAGATTGTCACCAACCCTGATGGATACGACTATACTCACAACTCTGTGAGTCTGAAAACATTTCAAAAACTGTATAATATAATTCCAATTTTGTTATTTTATTTACAAAAATAATATAAGTTTATACCCTTAAAGTTAATGATTGAAAAAAAAAACTATGTCTTGACTCCAGGCTTTTTATTTTATTTTACAGTTTTAAAAAGACTGATGTGAATAGATCCAAATTATTCAGTGAAATGTGAATATAAAACTCATTTAGGATTTTAAATCTTTCTAGGCTATTTTAGCATTCCAAAAATCCTCATTTTAGTTTATTCACAATAAACTCCTGGTTTGAAATGCTACATTGCACCACACCTACATACATGTTATATTCGGTTCTATATTTGTATGCAGTAAATTTGGTTAAATATTGTCAAACACTGACTCCAATCTTTCGAATACGAGTGTGTGAGAATCTTCTTTTATTCATTCGTGCAATCAGAACCGCATGTGGCGCAAGACCAGGAAGCCAAATCCCGATTCCACATGTGTTGGAGTTGACCCCAACAGAAACTGGGGAACTGGTTTTGGAGGTACAGTATATACAGTACACACTCTAAGCCTGCATGACATTGATGTAGATCAGTGTTAAAAGATTTCTCATGTTTTTTCTAGGTGGCGGTTCCAGTAGTAACCCTTGCTCTGAGACCTACAGCGGACCTTATGTTAACTCTGAGTCAGAAATCAAGTCCATTGTGGACTTTGTTAGATCTCATGGCAACCTCAAGGCCTTTGTGTCCATCCACAGCTACTCTCAGATGTTGCTGTACCCTTACGGTGACACAAAAACTCCTTGCAAAGACCAGGCAGAGCTGGTGAGACCTGAAAAAAAACCTCATGATTTTCATTATACTCTGGTCCATCAGACTTTAATGCATCTTGAAAACTCTTCTGCTATCTTTTCACAGCACGACCTTGCAAAGAAGGCCATCACTGACTTGAAGAGTCTGTATGGCACTAGCTACACATATGGCAGCATGTACGACACCATCTGTGAGTAGAATAATACAGTTGCTTCAGCAGTGTCACATTGATATTCAGTCAGATAGGCCTAGTGATGTTTTCCCTTACAAAACTGGTCACACTCATTTTAAATCTCCTATTTATGGATGATGGTAATCTAACACAGCCCAGCTTGTGAAGTCTTAACCAATGGAAAAACAATTTCTACTTATATACACTGGACAATCTCACAACGGACATTTAAAATTTTAAATCCTATTGTTTCTAACAAAAACTCAGGAGTAGCACTAGGAGTGTAGTTTCAGTTTTGGACCCTTGTTTTACATCGAATCCAGTTAATTAAGACTTCCAGAATCATTCCATCATTGCTGATGATGTATACATTAGCAAACTGAACAACTCGGTTATTCTTCACTAGAGTAATGACTTCAAAACAGGGGTCACCAACATGGTGCCCCCAAGGACCACATGAGTAGCCTGTGAACCTGTTGTAAAATAGCACAACTCACCAGTGAGTGGCATCTAACATTTAAATTTATCCTTTAAATTGATCCTTTTATTATTATATCACATTTGCATTTACATAGGTCAATTTAGGTAAACTCTTTTCTAGTGTATCCAACTTGTAGCCCTTCATATGGGTCAGTACCTGTGAAGCAGTGTTGACTCCTGGTCAATATTTTTGGTGAAACAAACCACCCTTCATCCCCAGCATGCTGTTTCATGTTTCTGACCAGCTGAAGCTGAAATTAGGAGTGCAACCTTATTATTATACGCGTTTTTTTTGTGTTTCACACCAATAAAAGAATGATAGTTATGAAGGTTTCTTGTATTATTTTCTTGGTGAAACCTGTAGTCTTATAGAAACCGTCACTGCTCATAGTTTCACAAAGGTTGGTGACCCCTGCTCCAAAGTGTCCACAGTAGCAGATGAGGTCTTTTTACTAAAAACTGTCCATCCTGTCCCTCAGATCAAGCCAGTGGAACCACTACTGACTGGACCTATGATGAAGGCATCAAGTACTCCTACACTTTTGAGCTAAGAGACACTGGTAACTATGGGTTCGTCCTGCCTGCCGATCAGATCATGCCCACCGCTCAGGAGACCTGGTTGGCACTCATGGCCATTATGGAGCACACCAAGAACAACCCCTATTAGAGCAAGCAGTTGGGGTTCAATGATGGAGCTTCAGAAGGATTCAACCTCCAATGAATAAAATAAAGCAAAAAATAAAAAATGAGACAATAACATTATCTATCATGTACTAAGAGACTCACTTTGTTTTGGTTCTTGTATGCTGGAAAGTCATACAAAATAAATCAGTAACACAATGGTAAATCACCTACATTTGCAGCTGCTGTGTTCTCATCTGATCATCAAAATTTAAGTATGTAGCTAAATTTGTCCTTTAGCTACATACTTAAATCACAGCCAGCTGCCCCGAGAACTAGCAGGCACTCTCCCTGTATGAGTTTCTGAGACAGTCTTTGCCCATCTTTCCCTGTACTGTTACCCATTGCTGAATGAACCAGTGCTCAATCCCTGTTTTCACATTAATACCAGATTCCTAAACTCATGCATATGCATCCGTGTTACATCACCCCTGATACTCATGTGACACTAAAGACATTCAAAAAATGATTTGTGAAAGTAACCATTCTGTCATACATGAACACACCACAGCACACAGTGTGAACAGCACAAAATTCAACCTCTGCATTTAACCCATTCACCAAGTGAAGCAGGGGGCAGCCAGGAACATAGTTCCTGGGAGCAGTGTGGGGATGGTACCTTGCTCAGGGTACCTCAGAGGTGCCTAGCGGCCTTGGGCTACCCACTAGGCTACCATTGGAACTTCAGTATAGTCTAAGACCAAGTCCATGTCCTGGAAAACACCTGATGACAAAAATCACATCACAAATGAAAATATAACCTATAATAAAAAAATGGAGAAAAAATTAAAATGCTGATTCGAGACTTTGAGGTGAACTGAGGGGAACTGAGAGAACTATGCAGACAAATACTGGGGCTGTGTGTTACCTCATGACCGAATGGTAAGAGGAGACTATATATTGAAAGACAGGTTGCGAAGTGCCTAAATATTTGCACTGGTTGTTTGTTCTTGTATTGGCTGTCCATTGAAAACACTTTTACTTGTATAATACAGCTAGGTTGTTTTGGTAAACTGGTTTCGTGCTCCTTATTTCTGTGTCTGTTCTGTGTCCAACCGGAGTATTTTGACTAAACTGACTAACCTTAACATCTAGAAACCCTTTAAATCAGAGATCCCCAACCCCCGGGCCGCGGACCGGTACCGGGTCGTGGATCATGTGGTACCGGTCCGCCGGCTGCACAGAAAAAAGAACGTGGATGTTACCTGTGTTATGTTGTTTGCTTGTTGTTATGAAAATGCTGTTAAAGCTGCGAGTACACACTGGATTTACGTTTATTATTGTATTTTAAAGATATCCCATTATTATATATTTAAAATATCTCCATTTTATGCATATCATTTATTTGTATAACATACGTATATTTATCTGCCACTCCTTAAAGGCCGGGCCGTGAAAATAGTTTCTGATATTAAACCGGTCTGTGACCAAATCAAGGTTGGGGACCACTGCTTTAAATCATCCTTAAAATCCCCAGCCGTAACAGATGCAAAGTGCATAAAGATACAAGGTGCCTCAGCATTCAGCACTACCAGTATCCTGATCACCGCCTGATCACCTGGAGTCATCTGCACATGTTTGTTAGCTGGTTCAGGCCTTAAGTTAGATGTGCTTTGTTACGCGTGATTGATTCATAGGTGGTTTGCTGTGTGCCTTAACAAGCCAAAACGGTGTAGCTGTTCAGGGACTGGACGTAAAATGAGTGCCAAAAACTTTGGAAGTCCTTCAGGAAGCCCGGAGAACTATTTCTCAAGACTACATTAAAAACAAGACAGTCTGGCTCTTTGGAAGAAATATATGAAGGGATGCTCAAGGCATTTGCACCATATATTATTACCATACATAAGTAAACTGGGTATTGTATTATTTCTCTTCATTTGCTGTCCATCTTTTTACTCACTTCAGTCATCTTTATTGATAATTCATAATAAATAATCAATTTTATTTATATTTCTTTTAAAGGTACTCAAAGATGCTTTACAAAGAATTGAAGATTTTAATTAAAAACACATATAATCAAAAGTTTTAAAACAAAACATATTTAAAACTTACATAAGGAAACAAGACAATGATGACAATGTTGATTCACTTTAATTAAATATATCTGACTGTGTACTGTTAAAGGACAGCGATGGTGCTGTCTTTGCAATGATGTTCTCTGTAATCAGGTTTAGTGCAATGGTTCCCAACCTTTTCCGCATTAAGGCCCACCTATCCATCACAGCATGTTGTTGTTAGCTTTCACCCCTATTTTAGTGGCCATCTTGGGATTTACAGTACCAACCTTAAAACATCACAATTTTGTCACACAGTTATTATTGTTTGCGGTTGGATTGATTTCAAAGCTAAGACTCAGAAGTTTCATGTGCCAGAGAAGTAAAATATGTAAACTTATTTTCAAATAGCAACACAGGATGGAATACCGGATTTTCAAACCTCTTTGAATTCAGTAATCCTTATTGTCCCTGTCAGAAGACGTTTTCTTATGACACTTGAAACCCACAGCCATGGGTCTTGTCAACTTATGTTCAGAACTTGAGCTCATTTAGTGCAAGCAGAGATGCCATTTTGTTTGGAGAAATCCTTATTTTTACCACAGAATTATAAATCAATAACCGCTTCGACACCACCTCCCATTCATTCTGTAAAAAAGGCTCTTATCAACCGACTTGCACTGTTGACTCCGCCCCTCGGTCGACCATTCGGTTCAAACAATAAGTTTAACAATACTCATGGTCTAATCAAAAGCCAACAATACTCACGGCCTAATCAAACGGTAACAATACTCACGGCCCAGTCAAAAGCCTTCGCGGCCCAGTCACTGAGAAACCTGGATTTAGTGGAGTATAAAGTGCAAGTTATTGAGATGAATGGTCAAGTCAGGGAATGCAGCAGCTGTATTCTCATTCCACTAGTTTTGCCAGTAGTCTTGTTCCC
>JBBPCW010251507.1:0-14006 GCA_037974425.1 Phenacogrammus interruptus
ACTTTGAAAACACTTTGGTCAGTCAGTGTATTTAGTGGTTAAAATAATAAATTAAAATATTTAGACTTTTGTTGGATCACAAGAAGACATCGATTTAGCACCCAATAATTCACCTGGAGCTGTGATTGGTCGCCCTGTCAGAAAACCTGTGATTGGTTGGTGGCTCATTCGTATATAGCAGCTTTTGTGATTATTCTGTCCAATCTTAAATTATTAAAGACCCCGACTGGCTGAGGTGTTTTTAAAGAGCCCATATTGTAAATTTCCTTCCATTTCATTTTCTCTTATTTCATTCTTACATGATCATTTTCCAGCCATAGAACTAAATGGCTGTTTCTGTTATTGTGCCTTTCAGACTTGAAAACAGGCTGTTCTTGCAGCTTAGTCTCCATATATGGACTGGTTGGAATATTTGTGAATATTTAAACCTTTTTAATTCCAGAAATGTGACAATATGGGAATAAAGGCATCACAGTCATAATATGCTGCAATAAAATCACAATACTGATATTCTGTACATATTGTTCAGCTCTAATTGCTGTGCCCTGCGTCCTGACAGACCTTTCATGAGCTCCTGTTGTCTGTCCTCCTCATCCAGGTCAATGATGACGGGTCCAGCAGGTTTTTTCGACTTTCTCTTGCGTCCGGTCACGAAGCTCTTTTTGAGGGACAGCAGTCTGTACATTTCATATCCCATCAGCAGGACCCCGCCGTCCTGCGTCCACTCCTCCACCACCTTCGCCCGTGCTGCTGTCGTCCTGCAGGACAAAACAGATCAATACAGCAGACACTGTACAATTACTCATATTATTGTTTTCCTATCTATTCGTCCATCCGTTGAATTATTTATAACAACTAAATCTTAATAAAGATTTAAAAATTTATCCCAAAAAGCACAGCACTGTAAACAGAATAAGCAAAAAAAACAAACAAAAAACCCCCCAAACAAAAACACCTCCAAAGCTCCAAAAGCAAATAAATAGAAACTAGATAATAGTAAGACAGACTGATAGAATAACTAGAATAACTACTAGAAATTCTGATATTTGAATACACAGGACAAAAATATAACAGGATGATGTGCTATTCACACACTGGGATCACATATTAAGGGACTTAACCTTCTAAACAGGGCCAAACCTTCTAAAAGTGATCAACTGTACCTCTGAGTGCAAACTTATTCTTCTGTAATTGCTTAAAATATACTGACCCAAACAGAATGAGAGGAATTCTTCCTTCATCCCAGATTGCTAATATATTGGTCATGCTAATGTACTTTAGTCTGTGTTCATATAGAACAGTGGGTCATACAGTATCTAATACTACTTAAGTGAGTCTGTTAGAGATCCCACACACACTGAAATCTGTGAAGAGGGTGTAGTTACTTGTGCTCGTCATTGAGAATGTGCACTTTAAAGGTTCGAGGAGAAATCTGAGCTGGATCGCTGTCCGGAGAAATGGACTCGGCTGCAGGCAACCACAGATTAAACTCAGCTAACCAGTTCTGTAGGGTGTTCACCTGGAAAGGGGGGGGGGGTGAGAAAAGATAATCAAAATTATTTTTTTTATCACATCTTCCAGTGGGAGATTGTCATCATTAGTCATTGACACAAATACACCAAATGCACTTTTCCACAGGTATACAGGAAGTTACAGCATGGAAGATAGTAGAGCATTTACTTCATTTACTTCATAGTTGTTAATTTGTATCTCCGCTATTAAACAAATCAAAAAACCCAGTTGCCGCTTTCCAAGTCTGTGTTGTCATGGCAACATTTCAACCAATCAGAAAGCAGTGAGGCTTGTGTATGGTACGCCTCGCCTACAGAACAGGTCGGGTGCAGCACAAGTACGGCACAGAACTGGCTCAGGTACAGGTAAGATACAGGTCAGGTATGGTATGGGGCGAGTACTGCTCAGGTGCAGCTTGGACCAGGCTTGGTGTATGGGTCAAGTACGGCTTAGGTACTGGTACCGGTACATTTTAATTGTAATGGAAAACATTTGCTTGCAGTACAGCTCGGTTCCTTGTGCCAGTGGAAAACCACCACATGATTGACAGGTGGAACAGTCAGTCTGTTACTCTACTACTGAACAGGTCTTACAGGTACAATGGCGAGAACAGTTTTGGCTCCTGTGTGCCGCAGCAGGACGTCTATGAAGGAGATGACCTGCAGTGTTTTGCCCAGACCCATACTGTGGGCCAGGATACAGCCAAACCCACTGCTGGTCTTATAGCGCTCTAGAGACTCCACCAGGTTATCATACAGGAACCGGATCCCACCGATCTGTCAGAAACACAGAGAACAACAAAAAGAGTGGTGACGCACAAATATATATTATATACATTTAAAAAAAAAAAAAAAAAAAAACAGAATTAAAAAAAAAAAGCTAAAACATGCCTAAGTGTGTCATACCTGGTGTGAGTCATATCTGGTGTGTGTGTTATACCTGGTGTGGTTTGACGGCGCGGGCGAGCTGTGGAGCGAGGAACAGGTCGTCCTCCTCGGCTGGGTGGTTGATGTTGACCAGAACTCTGCCCTGAGCATCAGGCTGGTTCAGGGCATCATTGATGTGCGAGCCACTGCTTTCCTCTGTGCCAGGCGATCCTGAGCGCTCGTCATCTTCACTGCTGATGGGCAGCGTGTCTTCATCACCCGAACTCAGCTCAATCACATCTAATGGTTCAATGTTCAAGGTTACTTTATGGTCATCAGCAACTTTGTACACAAACATGGTGTGATATGCATCTTCATGGGCCACAGTGCAATATGTAGCAACATTCAAAATAGTGCGATTTAAGACAGAGGCAATACAATTATTAGACAATACAGTAATGTAGTAGCAGGATAGTGTAAAAGGGATGTAAATCTTAGAGTTACTAATGTTAAACCACAAGTATATCACACAGGAGGCATCTGGCAATAATTCACTTATGTCATATGTCATAAGTGTGCCTCTTGTGGCTATAAACAGAAGCTTAAGTGCTAATGGAAGTCTAGAGTGTAATATGAGAAGTATTTACAATATAAAGTGAGGTAGTACACTAGAATAATACAGTGACTAGAAACTGAAACTGCTACACAGTCTTGCAGAACCAGAATGGAAGCTTCTATATCAGAGGGTGTTCAGCTCTGTTATAGGAGTGGGCTTAGTAAATGCCTTGCACAGGAGGAAGAAGCACATGAAGGGTCTCAAAGTGCTATAAATGGGGATTGTGTGTGTATGTGTGTGTATGTATGTGTGTGTGTGTGTGTGTGTGTATACCATCTCTGGGTGCTTCTTTCGGAGGTGGAGCAGCTCCTCTGGAATCTCCTTCATCTCCACTGCTGTCCAGACAAATCACCTCACCCTTAACAACAGTTGCCAAGGGTGGAATGTCCACTGAGAAAGGAAGAGAAACACACAAATAAGTTTGTATGTGCGCATGTGTTTTCATACCTTTTATGTGTTTTTTTTCATACCGCATGTGTTTCCAGTACTTTAAAAATGCAGAGTTTACTTTTAAAATCCTAGGAAACAAACGTTTTCCAACAGCTGTTACGTTTACAAACTTATGTAATTTTTCAACTTACAGAAACTGTTAAAAAAACAACCCACTGGATGAAAGCGCTGCAGTAAAATACATTATCATTCAAAGTACAAAACTGCAATAAAAAAAAAAAAAGCAAAATGCTCCTGATTTTCGAAAGCATATATAACGTGTGTGTGTGTGTGTGAGTGTGTGTGTGTACCTGCAGGAAGAGGAAAGTCCTTGCGCTGTTGCTCCAGCCGTTTTCTCCTCTCAAGCTCTTCCTGCTGGGCAGCTTTAGTTCCCGGTTCCAGCTGGTGCTCCTTCAGAAGCTTCCTATAAAGACCACAGCGAACACACATTTAGACACAAATGCGTCACTCCAGCGGGTGTGCGCTGCACAAATCTAGCTGAGACGTGAATGACGTCCAGTAATAAGAGATTCTTTCAGGCTAATATTATGTACACTATTATTTACCAGTTATTAGTGTGAGCGGAAGTAATCCCCCGCTTTTCCAAGAGTGTACAGTGAAAAACTGCATTGTGTTTTGGTTAAAAAAAAAAAAAAGCCTAAAAATGCCTATTTTTAAATTTATATATATATTTTAAAAATATGCCCCTGAATATGCTCCCATAACACTCATTTTAAATTCAGCCTAATACATTAGCCTTAAGGAAAATGTATACAAGGCGGACCTTGGGCCAAAATTCCCCCAGAAATTAGATCACAGCTAAAACATTCTTTAGTATCTGGTGTAGAGCGATTTTGGATCGATTAATCAGGAGTACTGATCCTTTAAACATTCGATTTTTGTAGTCGAGTTGTCTGTTATATATGGAGAGAATGAGCAGATGGGCGAATCTCCTTAAAAGTGTGTGTCAGAGTGTGAATAAAATGTGGAGCAACAAATTAATCTTATAGAGACACAGCAGACTCAAAAACAGACTTTAAGGCACTAAAGCTCAGGTCAGTTATATAAAAAGGTATCACTGTTTGTTGTGACAACTAAAAATAATCAATTTGTCGGCAACATACACTTTTCCCACCCCTTTTTGGGTGAGACTGGTTTGTTCCACCAGTTTCAGCTGTCTTTAACCATACATTGTTTTGGTAATAAACAGTGAGTTAACAGGCCCCTCTGTGGTTCAGCAGTAAAACATAGCCAGAACAGGCGCCGGGTCAGACTCAGTATCATACTGGGAGTAGATTTACATCACTAAAAATATAGATTTTGTAGTACCCATGCAATCATACTTCACATTTTCTCACAGAAATGCAATCCAGTACAACTGAAATCACACCTGATGTTCCTCCTCAGATGAGCAGGTTTGGCAGGTTTAGTGCTTTTCTTCTTCTTCTCTTCTTCTTTCTTCTTCTTGGTCCTCCTCTTGGTGTTGCTGGGTCTCTCAGGGCTGGACCCATCGGCAGACTGACCGCGAGATGCTGAAGGGGATGAAGGTCGAGAGGTGGAACTGGATGAGGGCTGGGACGGCGGCCTGGACGGGGATCTGGAGGAGGCCTGGAGGGGCGTTGAGGGGGAGGAGTCACTGGATTGGGAAGATGAATGGCCGGGGCTTGGTGGCTCCACCTGTTCCACCTCCATTCCCTCTGTTTGGTCTGTGGAGAAGAGAAGGAAAACCCAATCAATTACATGACGATTCAACTTACTTCATATGGCAAGTCATTTGGACCAAAAGTATTTTAATTATCTTAATTAAGGTTGTCCCTGCAGCTCAGTAAGAGAAAGATCTGGGGAGACCAAGACATCCTGAGCAAGGACAAGCTGGACCCACCCATTCCAAATGAACATCCAGCAAATGATACAGAACTTTTCGCGGGGGTATCGTGAAAAAACGCACTGTTGTGTTTTGGTAAAAAAAAAAAAAAGTGTGTTTAAGAAGGTAAATCGACACACTGATGGAAACCAGCCATCCAGGACCAAAGTGGTCCCTGTTTTATCCTTATCATCCTAAAGTGGCTGAAGAATCCTGAACAGGTGAAGCAGTGAGTACCTTCTGCACCGTCATCTTCATCTTCATCATCATCATCATCATCATCATCTGCGTCGTTCTCTCCATCACCTTCCTCTCCCACCTCCTCCTCGTCCTCCTCCTGTTCGCTGTTCAGACTGGGCTCCAGGTCGCTCTCCGACATCACCTCTTCAGACATGACGTCGCCCAAGCTCTACCTACACATCCTACACACACACACACACACACACACAGTTACCTACACATCCTCACAGACCACCTCACAGCCAAAACAGACATGCACTCAAAGCCAAAACACTTTTGGCATAACTACAGATATTACAATGGCACTTTCCTACACTGACATTTTGTCATATGTATCCATCTGAGCTTAACTTTTAGCCGAAGTGCTTCACATTAAATAAAGGGAGCAGTTTGTTTGTCTACTCAAACCTAGCGCTGCAAAATTTTATAGCGACCTTCAGCTCTCCTCCGCAGAGAACTGGTACAATGACCCCTGAGCACACTTTAATTTTGTAGTATCAAAAATAGTATCGAGTAGCATCCTTAGTATCGGTATCGAGTTTGATATTTCAGTATCATGACAAGCCCAATAGGTATACACATACATGTATAGCAATAAAAAATGATCTAATTAATTGTTAGCTCTCTGATTAATTAATCATAGCATCCCCATTCATTTCAATGTAAATCTTCTCAGACCCCGGCTTTTCGAGGTATGCTGGTATGACAGAGTGAACTTCATCAAGAAGACCAGGAGGGTAGACCTAATTCATAAGGTGAGAAGGAGGTCAGATATATTTTTAATATTGTTAATTATGTACTGTTGAAATAAACATTACTATTGCGTGTTTGTTACATATGCACAATTAACTACATTTTACATGTTTTAGTGACTAAACACTAACTATGAGGAGATTGAGGAAAGAGCAGGAGAGAGAAGAAACATCAAAATATAAGGCAGCAAAAGCTGAACATGGAGGTGAAATACTTCGGGCAAGAAAATCAGGCTGCCCAGGGTGTACGGTGAGGTACGGAGTTTGTTTTGCGGCATGTGCCAGGGATGAAAGGTGGTTTCACCAAAAATATTGACCAGGAACCACCACTGATATACATTTACACACAAGACCTTTATAAACTCATCAAGGTTTGGAAAATGTATTTAAATCCTAGGCAAAATAAAGATGTTTAAGAGAAAATGAGTACAACAAAAAAACAAACAAAAAGTAAACATTTGGAAACATGGAACAGCAAAGAGAAAGAAACTGAAGAGAAAAAAAAAGAAAATGGCTTATATAACACCGAGTTACGTAAGACAGGTACTGGAGGCCTCCTCTCTCTGCAGCATGGCTCAGAGAATATAGGCCAGTAGGCTGAACAGCACACACTGACACACTCTCACAGACACACTCACTCTCACAGCCTTCTGCTCTCCCAGCAACAAATACTATTGTCACTTAATTATAGTGATCTCAGATTTCAGAATGATCAGAAGAACAGAATTTCCCCCCTTTTCCCCCAACAGATGACCAGCTTGGGCCTCTAAGCTTAATGCAGTTCAGTCTAATTCAGGTCCTCATAACATGGACCTTTCAGCAGCAGTAACACTCAGCTCTGATCTGCTCGCAGGCGGTCCTCACCACTGTGACGTTCCTCACGCTGATTCCTTCCACCAAAAATAGAGCATTCTGTGTTACAGACAACGTTACCAAGCCAGTACTTCAACCTAGTTAGACCTAGCTAATAACAAAGTAGTTTCTTGGTCAAGCTGGATCTAGATAACAACACAAACATTTCTGGACCTAGCCAACACCACAGGCATTTCTTTTTTTAAAGATTTAGTGCTTAATATTCTTTTTTGGTTATCCCACTGTCTTGAAACTTGCTTTGGATAAAAGCGTCTATCAAATGATTGTAATTTAATGTAAAATGACCCCCTACAGACACATGTGAACAGACCATAGATCCGGGGAGCAGTGTGTGGGGACGGTAACTTGCTCAAGGGTACCTCAGTGATGACACTAGCACTCCTGGTATTCAAACCCACAACCTTCTGATCACTGGGGCAACTCCCTAACCACCAGCCCCAGCTAACATCTATCTATCATCTACCTTACATCACAGTAGTTACTGAATCTAGCTAAAAAACACAAACATTTCTGGACGCAGTGGATGGCTGTGCTGCCTCTGCCTTTTCCGTCACCTACTCAGCAAGATTCTTATCGCGCAATATTTTTCAGTGACTTGTCCGGCTCACGCACGTTTTAAACTTGTCTCGGGGGGTGGGGGGGGATTTATTGCCATTCCAATGAGATTAACGGCGTTACAAAAAAATTAATCTATGCCCACCTCTAATATTATATACCCTTAACAAGAAGGGGTTTCAGGTTTACTGTCCTGTTAAAACAGTCATAGCGGTGAGCCTTTTTATTCTCTAAGTATTACAGTGATTTCAGTGTTGAAATACCGGAAACTGGAACACTTAACTGTGTACTCCAGTCATCACATCTATCAGGGGAACTATGGGGTAGTGGTTAGGGAGTACCTCCCTTAGTGGTATGGTACTTGGCCATATGACCAGATGGTTGTGGGTTCAGATCCCAGGACTGCTAGTGGCACCTCTGAGGTACCTTTGAGTAAGGTGTTCTCCCCACACACAGCTCCGCCAGAGCGCAGCGTTCCTGGCTGCCCGCTGCTTCACTTGGTGAATGGGTTAAATGCAGAGGATGCATTTCATGCAGTTCACACTGTGTGCTGTGCTGTTTAGCCACTTGGCGACTGGCTGTCACCCTCAATTCTTTACCCAGAGGGAACATAAACCTCACTCAGCACAATTACAGTCACTCAGTAACCCCTGCAGGACGTCCAGACAGTCCGCCAAAACACCACAGGCGCTGCTAATGACCCAGCATTATTCATTAAGGAACCACAACATCCCTTTCTGTGGAGATTCCTCATGGAACAAAAACAAAGAGGGGGGTTCTGGACCCAGCTGACACCACAGAATAGTTTCTGGATCTAGTTAACACTACACTGCAGTGTGTGTGTGTATGTTTGTCAGTTGTCATAAAATATTTACATAGGTGTAATGAAGCGTTATGAATGTTGCCTTTCAGTAAAGCGTCACCTACATTTAAAGAATATCTTGTTTTCAGATCACATTTTGAGGCAGAAAATCTGACAAAAATGACGGAGAGTATCAAATCATTCGATAGATGTTTTGTTGCCAAAAACTCCCAAACGTTCTAAAACACCTTTAGTGTTCAGTTTTTATGGTTTCTGACAGATCCCTCAAACAAAAACAAACCTCCTCCTCTGCAATTTTTCTTCATTTTTGGTTTTATTAATTTTTTTGTTTTATTTATCCATCACCCACATATCTACCATTGCTGCAACACAGACAGCTGGTGCTGACAGATGAGATGGTTGATGCCGGCTTCGTTACAGACGTCTGGACAGCATCAATTATTCAAAGAATCTGTACGCCTCGTTATGAAACAATCATGAACACACAACCTGAACAACCAACTCTCACCGGGCTGAGAGACACAGAGCTACAACAACCTTGGGGCAGTTGGTGGCCTGTTGGCTAGTGAGCAGTGGAAGGGTGTGGGTTTGAATCCCAGGACTGCTAGTGGCACCACTGAGGTACCCTTGAGCAAGATACTGTCTCACACTGCTCCACGGGCGCCCCTTATTGGCAGCTCACTGGTATACTTGGTGCATGAGGAACAGTTTTCTTATTGTATTAATGTTGAATCGTGATCATATACCACAGCAGTGTTTAAGAAACAAATGATCATAAATACAAACGTGAACACAGCAGAAGTCTACAATATGCAAATGAGCCTCTAACCAATCACAGCTCAAGATGTTCTGACGAGTCAAGGTCTTGATGTAATCAAACAATAGTTTTGTTTATTTTAACCAATAAGGACATTTACTTTTAAATGGCCCATATTCTACATTTTCCTTTAAAACGTTTTAATTCCAGAACAGTGATAATTTGGGCAGTTTGAGATAGTGACAGGAATTGCAACCACAATACGTAACAGTAAAATCACAATAGTGATATTCAGTTCATATCGTGCAGCTCTAGCACTGATAAGGACAAAATCAGTACCCCTTGAGCCCACGAGCACAGTAACCTCAGGGTCAGTGTGTTTCTATGGAGATGTCCATCTACTGGACCCTTTAAAACAGCTAAACTGGGACGTCTGGGTGCTTCAGGACTCCACTGTGCGTTTTTTCGAGGCTGCAGCAACACAACAGCACCGCCAACCACACAACACACAAACATACATACAAACACACAGGCACGCGCGTGAACACCCCCCGCGCAGCACACTCTCCTCTGTTTATAGTTTATTCTGGAGGTATAGACCGGGTCCGAGAGCCCTAACCGCGATGCTAACTGTTAGCCGCAGAGCTAACCTCCATTGTCCACAGGGCTTTAGCTTTAGCATCCATGCTAACACCCTCAGGATGAAAAACTACAGATAAAGCTTCACCTCTCGGGGCTTGCGCCGCACTCCTCCGGCAAACTGACCTCCCGCGCTCCTCACCGCCGCTGCGCCGCGCCGCCCCGGCGCCCCATCCAGGATTTCAACCGCTCTTATGCACACACAAACACCAAAACTGGACTATTTTATTTTTCTACTACAGTTTCCATCTGTGTCACCCTTAAGGCGTCACGGGGTGGCGCAAACGATGCCGCTCGAAGGTTCCACTCTTCCACCAAGGGCATATAAAAAGTGAATTTATATTTACATTTACATTTACGGTATGCACTTTATATTTACCTTCACCTTTTTCCCTATGTTTAAATTTAAGCTTCCGTTTACATTTACATTGTACAGTTACAATTACATTTTAGATTTACATTTACATTTCTGGTGTTTGGTTTGGAAGAGGCTCGTATTCAGAGAGATGCTCATGGCGCTTTATAGTCCATAAGAAAACATGCTTCTCACACCTGTAAACCCAGACTTACATCAAGAGTTGCTGGTAGACTCAGATTGTACCAGAGGAGGTATTAAGGACACCCTCAGATCAGACAGAAAGAAATAACCAGAGCCCTCTCAGACGACAGAGAGGAAACATCAGAACACTTAAAAAAAGCAAAGAAACCACCAGCACCCTCTAAGATCACACAGAGGAACCAACAGCACCCTCTCAGATCACACAGAAAGGAACCATTAGAACCCTTTCAGATCACACAGAGAGAAACGACCTGAACCTTCTCAGATCACACAAAAGACAGTGCTTTTTAAATGTTATTTGTGAAATTTGTGTTAGTTAAATTTGTTAGTGAGATGATGAAGACAGAGAGGGTCTCAGAAGTTTGTTTTGCCCCTTTATGGTGCTGAAATCTTAATGCAGGTCTTGGACCTTTGAGCAGAGGTAAGTAGAGTCAGGCTGTGATTGATGCTGAGGCACTGGACTGGTCAGAGCTGATTGGTCAGAAGAAGCTGGAGCATGTTTTAAAAGCCCACAATTTTACAAATACATTTTTTGCCATCTCTTGTCCTTTTATGATATTTGTGTTGGTCTATGCACCAAAAAAAGCCCTGATTCATTTTTACCCAAATTCTGTCATTTTTCATCCTCTGAAGTTAAAATCTGTTTTTGCTGCTGGGTTCCTGTAAAACCAATGTTTATACATAATTTTGATATGTTTTGACTTAATTCTAAAACCAGTCCAGTCCAGGCCCTACAACTTCAGCATGAGTGAATGGGGCTAAACTGCTGCAGGCTGAAAAAATTTATGGTTCAGTAGTAAAATTTCAAAACAGCCACATCATATCTGTATATGGTCTATGTGAACTGGAGAACCATGTGTGGTGGAGCAGTGTTAATAGGGAGAGGTCTGTGGAATAAGCACGGTGTGGGGAGGGGTGTGTGAAAGAGCAGGGTGTGGAGAGAGTTGTGTGGATGAGCGGTGTGTGGGGAGAGGCGTGCGAGGGAGCGGTGGGGCGGTAGGTGAAATAGCAGTGCGTGTGGGGGAGCAGAGACCAGGGGCCAGAGCGTGGGAAGCATTGTCCAGTGAGCAGGTTGTGCGCACGCGCGCCGTGAGTGTTTGTGTAAACTACAATTGGTCTCGCGTTGATGACGCACGAGCCCGGCGCCCGGCGTTTCCTCCATTGTGTTTCTGCGCTTCGCCGCTAAAAATCAGAGACAAAATCCATTTTATGATGAATTTCTGTTATTAGTGATGATTTTTCCAGAAGCGTGGGCTCCTATGTGACCCAGAGAGAAGCGGAGGACCGTGTGTTAAAACTATGAACATGAATAAAGGCTGGCTGGAGCTGGAAAGCGACCCGGGTGAGTAGCGGCTAACGGCTAACAACAACACCACCACCACCATCATCAACAACATTCATAATCATAATCAAAACAATAACAGCCCATAAACACGATTCTCAGCCTTCATTGCGGAACGTTTCTCTGTTTTAGTACCCGTTAGAGAGTCTTGAAGGTACAGCTTGCCATTTACTTCAGGCATTTAATCGTTTTTTTCCCTGAATTTCTTGAGCTTTTAAATTAAGACTGCACGGTATGGACAGAAAATCTGTGATTTTATTGCTACATATGTTAATTATAATTATATTAAGGATATTTTAATAGGTCAGTAATGATGAATAAACTACATTTTCTGGCTAATACAGACTCAAGTGGCATACAGTGTATTTGTATTTGTTAGTGTGATTGGTAACACTTTGATTTGTTATTTGCATATGGTATCCTTTTCTGATATCAGTACTACGGAGACCCATATCATGATAATGATTAACAGACGATATGTTGCACAGCTCTCCCAGCCTAAAAGGGTGAAATTATGTCCTAAATTGCTATTTTAACAAAAACCAAACAGGCCTGTTTAGGTCAATTGAGAAATTCCACATTACATTAAACAGTTTTGTAAAAATGCTGTAGTTTTAAGAGAAAGTAAATATATTTATTAAACACTTGTTAAATATGCATGTTTGCCTTATGTCTGTTCTCTTTTAAGAATTTTCTGTGAGGCTAAAATAAAGTAAAACCCGTAAATAATGTACTTTACCGTCTTTAAAAATGTGTATGTTGATTTCAACTGTAACATAATGGAGGTGTTTTTTTTTAATAATAGAGAGTTAAAAAAGAGTGGGAACACAATTCTCAACCTTTATTGCTGACCATTTCTCCATTTTAGTGCCTGTTAGAGAGTCTTAAGATGTTTCCTCACAAAACCCATTTATTTCAGTCCAAATGCTTTAGAATTACATTGGTATGTTTTTTATTATTGTATTTCTTGAGCTTTTATAGTAAAATTTAACCAGAATTTCACTTTTTTGCTTTATCTTCAGGACTGTTCACCCTGCTTGTGGAGGACTTCGGTGAGAAAACCTTGAAGCCACCTAGGGGTGCACCGAATTGATTTTTTGGCAGAAACCGAAAACCAAAAATGAGGAAACACTTGGCTGAAATTGTTATACCGATTGTTTGTCATATTGCCGTTACATTGCTGGTACTGTGTGTTCTCCACGCAAAAATCAAGCATTGCAATTCGCATAAGTTAATATTCATGGTTCAAAGAATAAATCGGTTACAAAACTATGAAAATATTTATTTAGCATTCAAACAATGCACAATATAAAATACAATTTTGAATAAAATACTTTACTTGGTCACACCCATGAATAGCCAAAAAGCAAGATAGCTGAAATATTAAACAATTAAATATCTTCTCTCAAAACAAGTGAATTCAAGTGCAATGTTCTGAGCAAAGTGCATTCAGAACAAGTGCTTTAGAAAACTTTTGAATGAAATAACATTCTCTGTAAGCCTAAAACAAAATAGTGTATTAAAACAATGACTACCACAGGCCATATATTAACTGGAATCACTGGAAAACTTTCTTGCCTTCTTAAAAACACAGATGGAGTGGGTGTGCTTGAAGGGTCTCGCCTCTTCTGGCGATCAGAATGTTTTGATTTTATATGATAAATTAATCCCGACATTGAGAGTCTTTGTGGATCCACCCCCTCTAGAAATTTTGGCATTGCACCCCCACACAGCAGACATGTTGACTCTAATCCAATCTGGCACATGCATGTAGGGGTTGTTGCTTTCGTCATCACTCTTTCGGTCGTGTTAAAAAACATTTCGGTGGCTGAATATTGAATGCATCCCTACTCCTAATTCATTACTGACATTATTTGAAATCACATGACAGAAGTTTGTTTACTTGTTTGCGTGTTTGTTGTTTTTGATGCTCAGGTGTGAAGGGGGTTCAGGTGGAGGAGATCTATGACCTGCAGAGTAAATGCCAAAGGTAAGCTACTTTAATGTGCTTCAGTCCGTGTTTATTGAGTAACAGTAGAGCTGCACAATATTAACAGAATATCAGTATTGCAAATGTACTATTATATATTTTTACACACATATATATATATATATATATAGAGAGAGAGAGAGAGAGAGAGAGAGAGAGAGAGAGAGAGATATATGTGTGTGTATATAT